>JAODAL010068978.1:0-16567 GCA_025379985.1 Phyllomedusa bahiana
TTCTTTCCGGGAACAAGGTATTCAATGCCCGTTAAAGAACATGATGGTTCAAATCAAAAAACGCCTTTGGCACTTTTTAATTTGTGGGTGATGCAGGTTTAAGGGTCAGGCTGTGGTACAAGACAGGGATAGTAAATGGTCTGTGACTTTTTTTCTGTGACTTTTATAACCTAAGTGTGTTGCCTAAGATGTAGCACGTATCCCTTTGACTGTTGTGGATGTTAATTTCAGCTTCTCCAGCCTTGTTTGGGTGTAATAATGAAGTGTTGTTTGCTTTCCCATAGACTTTAATGTCATCGCGCATAATCGATGCTCACTATCGAAAAACCTTATCGATAGCGGCCGACTATCGACTATCGATCGATCTCGATAGCCAACGCAATCGCTCAACACTATTCATACAGTCGGTCCAACATGTGCAGGCTGGAATTCCAGCGGGTGGACACATCGCATATCAGAGTGTGTTGGGGGAGGCCGTTCTGCCGCTGCAACTCGAGGAGGGTGTTCATGGATTTGTAGGAATGGATGAAGTGCATGCACAGTTTCCTGGCCATTTTCAGAATCTTCTGAAGATCGGTGGAAGACTTCAGGAACCTTTTCACAACCAGATTTAACACGTGCGCCATGCAGGGCACATGGACCATCCCTCCTCGGCGCAGCGCGAACACCATGTTCCTCCCATTGTCCGTCACCATGGTTCCGTTTTTCATTTGGCGCGGAGAAAGCCACACATCAATTTCTTGCTGCATGACGTGGAGCAGTTCCTCCCCTGTGTGACTTTGCTCGCCGAGGCAAGCCAGGTGTAGAACTGCGTGACACAGCTGTGCCCTACACATGTGGTATGATGGAGCAGTACTTGTGGAGGCTGAGATGGTGGTGGTGGTGGAGGAGGAGGCGGGCATTGGCGCAGGAGCCACAGTTTGACAACGTGGAGGAGAAAGCGGCGTCTCCTGTCCAAGTTGTTGGTGTGCCTAGGCAGGAAGCACATTCACCCAGTGGGCCGTAAAGGACATGTACTGGCCCTGACCGTAGTTACAGCTCCAGACGTTCGCGCTGCCGTGCACCTTGGAACAAACCGATAAGCTCAAGGACTGGCCCACCTTCTGTTCTACATATTTATGAAGTGCTGGTACTGCCTTTTTGGAAAAGAAATTACGGCTTGGAACTCTCCATCTCGGCTCGGCACAAGCCATTAGTTCTCTGAACAGTGCAGAGTACACCATTTATAAAGGGAGGGACTGCAGTACCCACAACTTGGACAGGAGCACGGTCAGCTTCTGCACCTTAGGATGGTTGGACGCATGCTGTTGTCTCTCTGCAATCGCCTTGCTGAACGACTGCTGGCGCCATTTGTAGCGAGGAGCAGGAGCATCTGGACCGGGAGATGATGTCAAAGAGAAACAGCTCCCTTCTGCAGAGGTGGTGGAGCCTTGACTGGCTGCAATGGCATGCGTGCCACTTGGCGCTGCTGCTGCTGTTGCTACGGCGGCAGGATGGATCACCACATCTGAGCCACGTTTCTCCCAGGCCACCGGATGGTGACTCTGCATGTGTTGACACAGGGCCATGGTGCCAACGTTAGCTCCTTTGCCACGCTTCACTTTCTGCCTACAGATTCTACATATACCCATATTCGGCTCCTCCGGTGTCTTAGCAAAGAACTGCCACACCGCCGAGTAGCTGATTTTACCGCCAACGCTCCACACTGAGTGACTACTGCCGCCGCTGCCTCGCTGAGCCCCTGTGCCGCTACTTTCTTGGACCTGCGAAACGTTTTTTTTACCCCGTGGCCGCTTGGCTCCCGACCTCACACTGCTGCTATCCTGCTGACTCACGGCCACACAACCCACTTGCTGGCTGCGCCGCTGCCTGACGCGCAAGCTGACGCCCTCTTCTCCTGATGATGATGAAGCCCTTGCCTCACCCGGCTCCCAAGTGCGGTCGGCTACATCATCATCTATTTGTGTTTCATCGTCACTGCTGTCCTCATCACCGGTCTTGGTATGCAGACCCCTCACAACATGACCTCCCATGCCACTCTCAACATCTATACTTTGCCGCCTACTGCAAGAAGCAGGGGATATTGGCCCCATTTCTTCGCTGCCAAGTAGCTGCTGACTGCCCTCCTCAAATTGTTCATCCTCGCTATATAGTGGCGCTGAGCCCAGACCACATAGTAGATCTCTGGCTGAGGGAACCGGATGGGACAGAGGCGGGTTGAGGACAGGTGAGGGCCGCTGACCCGCTCCCAGGCCATACCAACTAATGGTTGTGTCTGACGTTCCCACCGACTCTTGGATGGGGTTGTCAGATGTCATCTGGGAGGAAGTGGATGACTTAGTCAACCAATCAAAAACCATTGGGTTGCTGAACAACACATGGCCGCTAGATGACAGCGGCAGTTGTGGCCTCATCGAGTGACCCCTGCTGCGACGTCCCCTTGCTGTGCTGCGACCTGGGCCTGCTCCAGGAATGTTTGTGCCTCTGCCACTCGCAGGTAAAGAGCCTGCCACCTCTCTGTCTGATATACTGTTTGTTCTAAAATGTACAGACACTGTTTGATGAAGATATCTGTATATTATAAATACACACCCTGTATTTGACTCCAAATGAACCCAGTAACAAGCTTGGGTAACCCTTGGATATAAATTGCGCTCCACAAATGGCCAGGAAATATTTACTTGTATGTGCCGTTTAAAAACGCTGTGTATTTTACTGAATATAAAAGCACAATCAGGCTTAAATAACCTTCGGATATGAATTATGCTACAGAATTTCTTCTGTGGGTGGCGGTGAAAAACAAAGTTTCTTTTACTGAGTACAAGTGCAGAAAAATACTTAGTTAACCCTTGGATGTAAATTGCGCAAAAGAATTGAGCAGCCAAAAACTACCAGCTTTGTAGCGTGTTACAATGGCGTGTATTTTCCGCTACACAACAAGAGAAAAACTTGTAATTAACCTTCGCTTGTGAATTATGCTACAGGAAAAATGTATGTTTTGGCGGTGAAATAAACGGTTTCTTTTAGTCACCACAGCAGCAGAACAACGCTTAATTAACCCCTGTATGTAAATTGCGCAAAAGAATTGAGCAACCAAAAACTACGAGCTTTGTAGCGTGTTACAATGGCGTGTTTTTTACTCTACACAACAAGAGAAAAACTTGTAATTAACCTTCGCTTGTGAATTATGCTACAGGAAAAATGTATGTTTTGGTTGTGAAATAAACGGTTTCTTTTAGTCACCACAACAGCAGAACAACGCTTAATTAACCCCTGGATGTAAATTGCGCAAAAGAATTGAGCAGCCAAAAATGAAGTGATATTTGTATTGTAAAAACGCTGTTTCTTTAAATAAATACAACAGGAACAGGCTTAGATCACTCTTGGATATTCAATCTGCTGTGAGCAGATAGCATTAAAATGTATATGCAGCTGTACTGGACACACACTGAACTTCAGATCCTATACCCCACAAAATCAGAAATAGAACGTTAAGAGAAGCAGTCTCTGAGACAAGCTGAGACACCCCCCAAAAATCGCTGTATAAAAATGAGTTCTTTAGTATCAGCTATCATAAGCAGCCGTGGCAGCACCTTCCCTAATCAGTACAGTGAGAGCGGTATGAGCTCCCAGCGTCGCGCCCGGACTTATATAGTGCGGTGACATCACAGAATCGCGCCGATCTCTGATTGGCTTCATCTCTGCACATGTCATGCAGGCTATGCCCTTCTTCTTCCTCCCAGAGTTCTTTGCCCCATGTAACGCCATGTGCTCGCAGCCATTTTATCAATCAAAAGCCCACTTCGTTAACGCGAAGTACCCCAAAATTCGACTTCGTTCCGAACCGAAGTTTTCCTGAAATTCTAAACGAATTCCACTTCGTTAGAATCATTTCGTCCATTTCTAAATACTATTTTTGTCCAATGATCAAACATTCAATACTGTGGATTAAAGGACTGTAGGAACTAAGGATATTTATATACACAACTGATAAAATGCTGTTTACTGGATAATGAAAGTAATACAACACAGTATAACGCTACAAGATATAATAGGTAGGCTGGTGGTAAAAGAACTGGATAATAGGTAATTAAATAACTATATAATACAGCTGCTTCTCAATAAATTAGAATATCAGCCTAAAGTTTTTTTTGTTTTTTTTCAGTAATTCAATTCAAAAAGTGAAACTCATATGGAGTCATTACAAACAGAGTAAACTTTTTCAAATGTTTATTTATGTTAATCTTGATGATTATTATGGCTTACGGCCAAGGAAAACTCAAGTGTCATTATCTCAAAAAATTAGAATATTATATAAGACCAATTGTAAAACATTTTTGGAACACAGGAATGTTGGCCAAATGAAAAGTATGTACAGTAAGTGCACTCAATACTTGGTCGGGGCTACTTTTGCATGAATGACTGCATTAATGCGGTGTGGCATGGAGGTGATAAGCCAGTAGCACGGCAGAGCTGTTATGGAAGCCCAGGTTGCTTTGATAGCAGCCTTCAACTCGTCTGCATTGTTGGGTCTGGTGTCTCTCATCTTCCTCATCACAATACCCCATAGATTCTTTATGGGTTAAGGTCTGGCGAGTTTGCTGGCCAATCAAGCACAGTGATAATGTGGTTATTAAACCAGGTCTAGGTACTTTTGGCCATGTGGACAGGTGCCAAGTCCTGCTGGAAAATGAAAATTCTATCTCCAAAAAGCTTGTCGGCAGAGGGAAGCATGAAGTAGTCTAAAACTTCCTGGTAGACAGCTGTGCTGACTTTGGTCTTGATAAAACACAGTAGACCTACACTAACAGATGACATGGCTCCCCAAACCCATCAATTATTGTGGAAACTTCACACTAGACCTAAAGCAGCTTAAATTGTGTGTCCCTCCACTCTTCCTCCAGACTCTGGGACCTTGATTTCCAAATGAAAGGCAAAATTTACTTTCATCGGAAAGCAACACTTTGGACCACTGAGCAACAGTCCAGTTCTTTTCCTCCTTGGCCCAGGTAAGACGCTTCTGGCGTTGTCTATTGGTCATGAGTGGCTTGACACATGGAAACCGACACTTGTAGCCCATATCCTGGATACATCTGTATGTGGTGGCTCTTGAAGCACTGACTCCAGCAGCAGTCCACTCCTTGTGAATCTCCCCCAAATTTTGAGTGGCCTTTTCTTAACAATCCTATCAAGACTGTGATTATCCCGGTTGCTTGTGCACCTTTTTATACCACACTTTTTCCTTCCACTCAACTTATCATTAATATGCTTTGATACAGCACTCTGTGAACAGCCAGCTTCTTTAGCAATGACTTTTTATGGCTTATACTCCTTGTGGAGTGTGTCAATGATTGCCTTCTGGACATCTGTTAAGTCAGCAGCCTTCCCATTGGTTGTGTCGCCTACTGAACCAGACTAAGGGACCTTTTAAAACGCTTAGGAAGCCTCTGCAGGTGTTTTAGGTTAATTTGTCCAATTTATTGAGAAGCACATGTATGTAATACAAAGTAGTAAGCATAAATAATAATCATAAAGTCCAAAAAAGAAAGTGGATCGGCACCAGTGAAGTCCTTATTGGTATTCAAGTATATGAATGTTTTAACCCCTTGGTGTTGGCTAGCTATGCTTGCTAATATAGAAAGTCTCATTTAAAATACTTGTTAAGAAGAAGTTGCAGCACTCACTAGTAGGCTGAGCATGTGTTGTTCTCTTGTCCATATGTCGTTATTTGGATTTTATGGTATAAAAGTGTGAAAAGAAAGACAGATGAGTGCTGCATCTTTTCTTACAAGTATTATAAAAAATAATCACTAAACATTAATGATCCAGGGCAGCTCACAACTGTATATAAATACCTAAGAGACTTGACAGATAAGTCAAGTCTAGATGCATTTTAATTCCCTTCTTTAATTCCCACTATTTACCTCAGAGTTGAATTCAAGTGAAAGTCCCTAGAATCAGTTGGATGTCTACTACACTATAAAAACTGTTTTTTGACTGCTTGTTATTTATCTGTTCCTCACATTCTTGAACATTTCCATAGTCACTGCTATATCAATATCTTGAATATGAAAAAACAATGGGAATCCTTAATATCCTTCTCCTTTATTGAAAAACCTCCTTAAAAAGCACAAAGCAAGGTGGTAGCTTATGATACAGAGACAGATGGAAGGTCCCGTGTTCTGGCTTACACGTTTCAAGTCCAAGGAAGACTCTTGATCACATAAAATACCTTTCTCTTGTATTTCGTTTACAGCTATATCAATGTTAATCCTTACACTGGTCAGATTTATAAATGAGCTTGCCTCTATATCACATTTTCTCAATAACTGGGCTTTTGTAAATTTTGTCTCTCACATTTTGCAGTTTTAACAGTTTTTTTATTAAATATGTTACTATCGCACCTGTTTTATCTAGCAAGCAATTCCTATGTTTTAAATCATTCCTGTATTTACAGGCAGAATGCATTTCAAATCACTGCGGTAGATGGGGTTTGCAGTGGAATAATACAGTGCTTATCGGCTGATGACTGCTTAGAGTGGTTACAATCTATATGTACTAATGTTTCCAATCTCACGAAGCACAACGTAAGTAAAAATGTTCTTTTGACCATTTTAAAGGTTTTACTTCTACTCCTTTTGTTGTTGATACTTGACAGACACCACCTTGTCTTATCTCCAGATAAGCAAAGCTTGAGGCATCTCATGAGAAATGAACATAATACTATAACTCAGTCATCTATAAAACATTCATGAAAAGTGAGATTATGCCTGGGGTTTTCATTTGTATTTATATACTCAATATTCAGATACATTGATGTATTTCTCTATTTCTATAGCATTGGACTGTAAAGGTTCATGCTTGCTAATGATCAATGGTATTTACATCACTAAAGGTTTATAGGTACACATAGTAAATTAAATCTTATCTAAATAATACAATTTATATTAAAAATGAAGCTAAAATATTATTAAATCTAGAAATTGCCTTAATTTATATTTATGTTACCTCTTTACTTCAAAATGGTAAA
This sequence comes from Phyllomedusa bahiana, assembly GCA_025379985.1. Taxonomy (NCBI): domain Eukaryota; kingdom Metazoa; phylum Chordata; class Amphibia; order Anura; family Hylidae; genus Phyllomedusa; species Phyllomedusa bahiana. The sequence continues at coordinate 7,031 of JAODAL010068978.1, forward strand.
GGAAAAGAAGCAAAAACAATTATTTTCTTAGATGAAAACACAATAAGACATTTTTATTATAAAATATTTAAAAATAAGCTACTGTAGTTATTTTATGTTTTATATTAACACTTTTTATTATGTAACTATTATGATACATACACAATATTTGTATACATTTATTTGCCAACTTTACCATTAGTATAATACTATAAAGCTAAATTCTGTACTTTAAATTAGGATTTAATGTATCCAAAATAAAACCCAGTCATGTTTCAGGGCTCTTTAATGTGTGAAATGTGGCTGTAGGGGATGCAACTTTCAATAAGTGGCACTAGAGACCTAGCTCGCTTCCCTAGAGCCTAATTGCATATTTAATTTTTCCATGCTGTATTGCATCCCTGTACTTTTTTAGCCCTCTTTATAAGGAATAAATTTACCCTCAACCACCACCCACCCCACATTAAAAGCTTCTCACTCAGCCAGAACCCTGCATGGCACTGAAGAAGATCAATCACCCTGCAACAGCCATCTCGAGGTGGGAGACTGTTTCTTATTGAAGAGTTGCATTTTTGGCTTAAAATCCCCAGTCATGTTTAAATACTAATGGGTCGGATGGAGATGTAAGCTATGCTACTTCTAATAGGTGGCTCAAGTGATGTAGATTTCCTCTATCAAGCTTATCTTGTTCTTTTTTCTTTTTTTAATTCCCACCTTCAAGAACCATAACAGGAAAAAAAAACACAGTTTTAGGAGGCAATTTTAATGAAGTTCACTGTGCATCCTGAAGTGAACCGGTCAGCTACATTTTGCTGCCTGAACGATGGGAAGCATGAAATAGTTGCAGGTTACTTGGTCCCAACCATTTGGGTTTTACCCTAAAGCACCTCAGCATTTCAGGGTTAAACACTTGGTGAAGTTGGGCCAGATGCTTTGCACTGGAATGCAGTAGAAATAACATGTCCTATTACCAAAAAACATGTTATTCCAAGTCCCAATATTTATTTATCAAAGACCAAAAAATATGTTTCCTATAACTTATCCTCTCACCCATCTTAAAGGGTTTATCCAGTTCTTTCTTTGCTTCTCTGTTCCAGCACCGGCTCTCCCCAGTCTTCTTTTTATTTTGTTCTCTTCTGAACGTAAGGTCACTGCTGCAGTCACATGCCTCTTAAATTTGTTGTCAAGTTACTAGGTTAATATGTAACTTTAGACATATTATTTGTGTATTTTGATAAAAAGAGAAATATTATAAATTTATCAGTTAAGTATAAAACTCTCATGGAGATCTGCATGTAGAAGGTCTTTGTATATAGGCTCTACAAGGGCATCATATGTGACATTTAACTGCTTCAAGTATGTTATAGTTAACCTTTATGAAAACATGCATATAAAATGCCACTTGCTAGAATGTATTAGGGAACAATGAAGTGCCTGAGGAACTGCATCTGCTTTGCATTCATTTATACTGTGCTTGTAGATTTAAGCATTTAAATAACTTTTTTTGATGTGGCTAGTGTGTTGAGGAAAATTAACCAAGCAATACAGTAATCCCTTTCACAATCTCCTTGCTTTTTAATTTTTTACTTTACAATGGCTGTTTGTTTGTTTTTGGATGTTCTGAGAACCCTTCATACCTCACTTTATAATTTTCACACAGTGCACATTGAAAGTTGATCCCATCCAATACCACCAAAAAAGAAAGGCAACAGCACTATTTAAGCGAAGTATGCAGTAGGTCGAAGTTTTATTATTCTAGTTTTCAATACAAGAATCTACGAATAATGACAATGAATATTTCGGTCCTCCTGGACCTTAATCTGAAATTGCTGGTAACAGAAATGCATTTGGTATAAGGAAACTCTGTGAAAAGAGCTCCTCTCCCATCTGTCATGGCATTTCTGTCTCTTCTTCCATATATCTATCGATTGTGTGCTACCAGCAGCTGCTTATTAGGAGAACCAAAATGTCTATTGTGATCAATCACTATTCATAGATTTTTGTATTAAAACATGGATGCCCTAATAAAAGTTGTATATACAGCATAGTTCACTTGGAGAGTACTGTTGCCTTTCATCTTTTGTAAAATGAGGATGTACTCACTTTATAGTACTCCAACATACCAGATCTCTTAGGGCCACATGTATGAAAACTGTCTAGGTCTAAAACTCACTTTTGTTGCCCATAGCAACCAATCAGAGCGCCTCTTTCATTTCATGTAGTGCTCTGGAAAAATAAGAAGGGCACTCTGATTGGTTACTATGGGCAACAAAGTGAGTTTTAGACCTAGACAGTTTTCATACATGTGGCCCTTAGAGAGTTCCCATCTCACATATTGATGGCATATTAATAGGATAGAAAACCAAAAAAATAGTCCCATACTACCAGAAAGCAGAGGGGCCAAATTAGCCGTATCTGAAAAAAAAAACAGTTTAGAAAAACAGCTAAAATTTGACTTTTATTATATGCCCTTAAACAGATAAAATATGATTTTTGGAGCACAATTCCACTACCAAACTGTTTCCACAAGCATATATGTAATCACATACAGTTATAGATTAGCCAATGGGGTAGGTCTTTAGATAATTGAAACACAATATATCTTACATAACCAATATACTCACGTAACCGTGTTGGATACAGAACACCATTCATCTTTGGGTGAACTTTACATAGCCAATATACTCACGTGACCAATTCGAGCAGGGCACCTTTGGTTCTTAAATAGCTTAAAGTATAGTACTTGTATATAAAGGTGTACAAAAAGTGGTCCAATATGCAAAAAGAGTAACCAAAGATGTTCTGTATAAACACTTACTGGTCCCTATGACACCCTGCCTAACAGGTGGTGTTACCGTTCCAAAAGGGACAACCCCACCCTATGGTGGCTTCCCCCTGACTAAAACTATAATATACAGTACTTGTAAACAAAAAATTACTGCGGGGTCCAGATAAAACCCGACGCATTTCCCCGTATATGATATGGTTCTTCAGGGGAAGAAAGATATCCGACCAATATCTTCATGCAGTAAATTATAAGCAAAGATTATGATACACACTGATAAGAAAAAGTCACTAAAATTATTGATCAAATGGACATAGCTATAGGCCCATATAGATGTAAATGTGGGCTCATATTAATAGAATATGTAATTAATGTGTGATAGTTGTGGATACCAAATCTGAGACCTGCACCTATTTTGGGAACAGAACCCCAAAATTCTTCATTCAGAACAGAAGGTAGGTCACGCTTACTCGCTTTTTTTTTCGCTTTTTTTTTGGCAGAGTTCCATGGACAGCTGAACACATTGCTCGGCTGTACTTAGAACTTCCATATAAGATAATAGAGAGTAGTGCACAAGTACAATGCATTTGGCTCAAATAAACTGTAAAATCATAAAATGATTAATTTTATTGTTTTATTATATATACATATTTTTTACGTAGATATCCCTATAGAATACATTTTTAAATATCGAACTTTTCACTCTGTCTACTACAACAGTCACAAAAGGGTGTCGTGTTTTTCATGGCTCACTGACAAGTTTTGTTGCGTAGACTGGGGCTTGATTAGCAAAGGATGTGAGATGATGAAAGCTGTATTGTACTGCTGGAGGCATAGATAATGCAAGCAAGCAACAGTGTGCAGATAAGGCTCTGTATGCACCCACCTTGTCTATAATCTAATGATTTCACAATTCTATCATTCCAGACAAGCAGGAAAGGAATGTGTATATCCAATAAAACCAAATCTAGGGAAGTATAAAAAAAGGAAAGAAAATAAATTCATAAAGAATTCCCTTTATACAAACCACAACCAGAAATTCAAGGGACATTTTCCACACTTTGTAAAGTGGATAAGATTTTAATATCCATCTTTTTTCTGGCTGGCATACACAATACAATATATGGTGATAGATATTTATTGCACCTGGTGTCTGACTGTGAAGTGTTTCACACTGTGTATTGTAATGTATTTCATTACCATTTTTTCATTTAGATTTCAATCATCTTCTAGTCTCTTCTAATATTTCTGGGTCTTTAGGACCAATGAACCACTTTCTATAAGGTTAATCATTTTACGGGCACCAGAACTAGACCAATATGGTAAAGTGATGTGGATAGATAAAAAATAAATATCAAACTCTCACAATAGAACTCTACAGACAATCATTATCAGAAGTATTCATATACTGGGCCACTAAGGTATAAACTAAAACTTAAACTAATTAAAAATAATGAACATTTTATTACTTTTAAAGAGAACTGTATACCACACTTTTTTATTGAAATATTCGGAGATATTTGATATTGAAAAGGACCACTGATAATGGTAAAGATGACCTTTCTTTTGTTAATTTTTTCTTGCTATCAATTAATAATTAGGCTTAATACTACACCTGAGATACTGTACAAAATATCATAAAGCTTTACATACAGCAATTATTGTGGAGGTATGCATAGTTTAGGAGAAATCATTTTTCATTTGTTCCCGGCAAAAAGCTGAAATGATATATCAGACAGATTGACTGATTTAGCAAAACAATGGTGTTTCTCAGTTGCTTATGGATTTTCAAACTTAGCAATTATCACTAAACACAGGACTGTAACAAATTGTTTCAATTATCCTTACATCACAGTAAAAAGCCTAGGTGACTGTACTGATATGGTGACAGATAATAAATCAATTCTTTATGGCTTTCTTTATTTAACAACCCTCAGATCATGGTTCTGCAGAAAGATGTGACATGTCTACAGGAAGAAAAGCCACAAACGAAAATTTAAAAAACCGTAAAAACAAAATCAAACAGGATGTCTTCCAACCATCAATCCTTTGCCCCACCCCCGGGGGGGGGGCAAAAAGATATGGTGCAAAAAGCTTTTTATTTATTTTAATTTCAATATAAAAGCCAAATCTAAAAAAAAAAGCTATAAATTTTTTGGTATTAGTTTTATCACATTTAAATTTTTGTTTGACATTTGTGAAGGTGATAGTGTGGAAATAAATGAAGGGAAAAAAGTAAAGAAAAGATACATATAAGATCAGCAATGTAGAGGTTTAATATTTGATCCCCATAACAGATAATCCAATTTCCTTAATAAAAGCATAAACAGTAATTATCAGAATAACTTTCAAAATATTGTCGGATACAAGATGAATTAATTCATGAGGAAGATCATTTGGATCAATAAGTTACTCTTTACTATGGGCCTAAATTCTCCCAAAACTTAAAAATTATTTTTGGGAACAAGGGTTTTCAAAAATAATCAACCAACGGCCAAAAAATAGATGCAAATTTATTTTATTTTTTTTGAAAAAAATGATTAAAGAATAAATAAATTATTTTCATTTTGACCCCAAATGGAAAAGTTCATAGTCTGTCATAAAAAAGAAGTATGTCCATCAAGATATAGCCAGAGAAACGTGAGTGGTTACTGGAGGGTAAAAAATACTAATTATTCTTGCTTGATCAAGTGAAAAGAAAAAAAGCCTTTAGGAACTTGGGAGATCAGCGTATTATTATTTAAACAAAAAAGAAATTTGACATTATTTACTTAAACACAGACACAATGCCAAACTTAAAGCTCAATTGCTCAGCAATAATTTTTCCCAAAAACCCCCACTATTTTGGGATAAATTTAACTGGTGTCACTAAAGAACAGTTACTCACACACCTATCTACTAGGGGGGAAAATGCCTAGTTAAAAACTGCACATTGGACAAGTACCAGTTCACAACAGTATGCAGAAAAGCCATAATGCCACACAGGGTAGACTGCAAAAATGCAAAAATACTGATAAACAACTACTCACACGCTTACTATTCATGAAGGGGGTGATTACCAGTATTAAAATTGCATATAGATATGGTTTATTAAGGGTGCCAATTATCTGGTTATGTGTGGTACACCATGCTCGCTTACAATCAGTTGATGACGCCTGATTGAGCGGGTTGCCCTGCATATTTTAAGTGATGAAAACAAAATACTGACACACTCTGCTATCCCCCCCACCATTACAGGGAAAAACTAAATATTGGAAAATTATCAAATATGAGGTATTAGTTGATATATTGGCCAATATACTCAAGCTTGCCACCCACATCAAAGTCCTAATTTTCTTGTCCCTACACTAGCCTTACTAGCAATTTACAAATACAAATAAAAAATCACATTGGACATAATTTACCTAAAAACACAGACACAAGGCCATATTTTGTGGTGGACATTTAAAATATGCTGGGCAACTTGCTCCATTGAATATTAAGGCCGTAATCAATTGATTGTAAAGCACATGGTTTTTCTAACCCAAAAAATAAATGGCACCCTTTAAATTTTTCCTTATCTATATGTAATTGTAATATTAGCAATCACCCCCTCAAGGAGAGTAGGTGTGGGAGTTGTGGTTTATCGTTATTTTTTTATTTGTGCAGTCTCTCCTGTAGGGTATTGTATATTCTGCCTAGTGTAATGGTAATTGTCCCAATTATTTTCTATCAGTGCCCCCCTAAAGGAGGGTTTGGGGGGCAACTGTTCATTGGTGAGTACTGGGGCTTGTATTTCCTCCTAACTGGAATAGTTTATTGTCCTTTGAGCTGTAAGTATGGCCTTTAATCTGTGTTTTATGAGCTTATTGTACCTGGATCCCATGTTCTACTGTAATGAATTTAAATTTCCGAAGAACTCAATACTGATGGCGCAGTTTGGGTTTCATAGAAAAAAAGGTCCCCCCGTTTTCCCCCTTAAGTCACCCCTTACCTTTCAATAAAAAAAATAAAAAAAGTTTTGTTATTTTAATTAAAAATGGTTGTTGCTTTTTATAGGTCTCATACATACTCATATGTTAGCTTTTTAGTATTTGTATATTTAAATATTTTTTGGGAGATTTCCCTTTCTGTCTTTGGCCACATGCCTTTCAATTTGTATTTTAACCAACAACATTTTCGAAAGGACAAATTGTGAGCTCCTTGTGACTCTCAAACAATGACCTTGTCAGATAAATATTACAATGTTTATGAATATGTTCACAGGGAAGTGACTTTTGCCATGGTCACTTGAGGATAATGTGTTTAGGAAAGCAGTTCTATCACAATGAAAACATTTTATTGGGAGGTGGAGGGAGAAACAAGTTCTGTAGGAAGACCAAATAGCAGAAGGATTACAATGGATGAGATATTTCACATAACGTTTCCAAACTGTGCTCTTTATGGCACATGCTAGAATAAAATAAAATTTAATGAAATTAATATCTTTATATAGATTTACTGTCTTAGTGACAGGTGACTATTGTGTAAACCCAGCACTTCTCACCTTTTGTCTCACCCATACACCCTAATAGATTGTAAGCTCTTGCTTTTTTGTCTGTACCTATAATTTCCTATAAATACCTTAATTGTAAAGTGCTGTGGAATATGTTGGCGCTATATAAATAAAGATTATTATTGTTACTAGTATTCCAAATTTTAATAATGTCAGAACAGTTGATTGGCACTATATAGGCATTGCCTGTCTTTTCAAACATTTACAGGTCACCTTTACAGTTTCTTCTCCAGTGCCAGCCACTGATTGTCTAACATAGTGGTCTGAAATAGGGTTATGTCATCTTCTAGACAGTCACTTTTCATTTCCCTTATTAGGTCACATGAACATCAAGAGGGGGCACTAGAGTGGCCGGCAAGTGATACTATGCAGATGAAAAGTATAGCCAACTGCAACTTCCACAGTGATATTAGCTGTTGGCAGGAAACACTGAGATAGACAAGAAGCAACTTGCCCCTTTCTGGGCACCTACCTTTAGAGAAGTGGTTTGTCTTCATGAATGACCTCTTTGAAAAGAGGTTATTTATGGTGGCTGTCTTATACAGTGGTCCATCAATATAGGATGTAAATTAGTCTTGGGATGATTACTGTATGTTAAAACCATAATTCTATGGAAAACTGGTAACTGGTCTTTATGTTCTAAAATATCAACCAGTATAATATAAAATGAGGAGGAAGGAAAAGGAAGCAGATAACTAATACATATAAGACATGTCCTGACAAATAACATCCAAAAGAGCTTCTGGAAGTTGAAAGCCACTTTCTGTGTTGAGGACTCTTTGGGTCATGTACTTTATACACAATGTTCTAGAAAAAAAGAAAATGGGCCTATATCTCCAAAGGAGCCACTCATCCTGCACTTGTAAAGAACAGTACAGGATAAGTAGTACCGCACTGTACTTTTGAGAGGCACTACCAGATCGCCAATCACTGCTTTCACTAATACAGCTTTTCCAGGCAATCACATTTTCCGTAGATCGTCAGTGTCTGTGACATTGTCTGTTGAAACTGCATTTAACATACAATTTATTAGAAAAAAACAGTTGTATGTTAAACAGCTGCTACACTTTTGAAATAAATGGTGGTGAGTCAATGAATGGTGAACACATTTCCCCTGTCACTTTAATTCTTTAAGCACCAGACAATTTTTGCTTTTGTTTTTTTTATCCCGCCTTGCAAGAGTCATAGTTTTTCTTTTTCTATAGAGCCATAGCCTTATAGGATCTTGTTTTCTGAGAGCACTTTGTGTTTTTAATGGTACTATTTAATGCACCATGTTATAAATGTAAAACACAATTATACAATTCTATTGGTGTTTGTTTTTATACTTTGTAATACAGATAAAATATGAACTTTATTCTGTAGGTCAGTATGATTCAGATAATTACATTTATGTTTGCATGTATGTTTTACTACTTTAAAATAAGTAAATTTGCTTGGCATTTTGATGTTCTTTTAGATTTTTTTTATTATTGTTGGAGCTGTATGAGTTCTCATTTTTGTATAGGGTGAGCTGTACTTTTTGTTTGTTGAAACCCTACTTAATATGCAGTGTTCCAGGAAAGACCATTGCATGTTAAAAATATTGTTTCCTGAGGCCATTGTGACTTAACTTACCAATATATTTGAGTTTTTAGCAGCTTTTTCTGGTAGGAGTCACAATGAAAAATTGCAATTATGGTGCTTGGTATATTTTTATTCTACAGCATTTGCTAGGCATAATAAATAACATTATATTGTATTAGTTCAGACTTTTTCAAATGTATTGATTTCAATTATCTTACTTTAAAAAAATAAAATAAAATAATATTTTTTTAATTGCAAACATTTTTCCTGGCATGGTCCCCAATAGTCCTTTAACATAAAAAGCACTTGATTAGTATTACAACACTTATATACTGCAGTAGATTGTGACTTTAGCAATCACTTATGACATCCTACATACACCCTTATCAATGCCATGATGTAATAGCACATGATGCATCAGGGTTTAAATCTGAGTTGTGCTCTGTAAAAAATAATAAACCCCCTCGTTTACTTCATTAAGAATATTAGAGTTAACTCGAAATACCATAATCTAAATGAATGTACTCAGCCTATGGCCCCATGCTTCTATATGACGAGTTTGATGAATTTTAATATTCTTTTAATTCACAATGAAGGTTCAAACACTGTATGGGATTTTAAAGGTTTACTTATATAATGCATGTTTTTTGTAAAATACACAAAAGGGTTTTAA
>JAODAL010068979.1:0-16567 GCA_025379985.1 Phyllomedusa bahiana
TGGGGCCCTAATATTTTTTTCCCCGGCCTCCAAAAGGGTTCATTGTCCCACTGCCTGCCCTGCTGTGTGGCGGGGCCCCGGCCGCCCACCTCCACACTTATCATAATGTTCCCAAATCTGAGCTCTCAGTTTTGTTTTTTTCCATTTTCGCTGCATACTTTATCGGGCACTTTCCCGCTTGATTTTTTTGGTCAGTTTTTGCCCTTTTTAAGTCCCAAAGGGAATTTTATAGTGAAGCGTTTCCCTAAGAGCTTCGGCAGCCCTGTGCTGTCATACTAAAACAAAACTTTGTAGAAGCCCAAACCAAGCTCCCTCTGCATTTTTTAAGCAGGGCCAAAACATTTTCTACAGCCCCCTTGCAGGCTCGGGGAAACCCGGGGAAATAGCTTTTTTTAAACGTTTTTCGTGCCAAAAGTAATTCGGACCAAAACCCAATTTTTTTTCGGAAAATTCGGCGAAGTGACCAAACCCGGGAATTTTTGAGAAATTCGGCCATCTCTAATTACCACGTTTTAAAAAATTGGTGTGGCCTCACTTGGAATTTTCTCTTCTTTTCTGGCTTCTAGTTTATAAAGCTGAAAAGGAGCTAGAGAAAATGCGCGATGAGAAAGCCAAATTTTAAAAGGGGGAAAAGGAGCATCTTAGTCGAGGAGAAGTTAAAAAAAATGAACTTATTTAGTTTGAAAAAAAGTTTGGCCCCGGGGAGAAAATTATTTATTTAATAAGTATATAAATAGTCCCTCCCAAAAAGAAAGGGGGGAAACACTTTTTAAAATGTAAGCCCCCTCAAAAGAAAATTGGGGACTTTCCCCTTTTGGCGGGAGAAAAAAAGGATTAAAGTTCCAGAGGAGAAAACCCGTTCTTAAATGGGGAAAACTGAAATTTCTGTGAAAAAACCCCTCCCTTTGGGGAGTAGTAAACACCCCAGGAACAAAAACGAGTTTCAAAAAAAGGGCCTTGGGATAACTACCTAAACAAAAGAATATTAAAAACGTTTTAGCCATGAAAAAACTAAAAGATCCAGCCCTGAGGGGAAACTCGGGCCAAAAATAAAATTTTCCTTAGTGGAGATTGGTTCTTCCCCTTAGGGGGTTTCAAAGCATTCATCAGTAGGGAAACTAGGCTTTAAACCCCTTATCTCCTTCCCTTCACCAACATTTTTCACGCCCTTGGTTGAATTTCCCCTGGAAAATTTTCTTTTTTCAACCCGGTACTAACAAATGAAACAATTTATGAAAAAGGGTTTAAAAGGACTAAAAACTTTCATATTGTATTTTGTCACATATTCACCTAAAGAAACCAGGTGCATGTAGAGCTCTTCTTTGGCTGTATGTAAAAATGAAACACACGTATCTCAGGAATCTCGATTACAGTGATGTTGACATAAATATAAAGCATTATATTGGGTTTAATATCCACCCATCTTCTACTGAATTGAGACAACCCCCCAAATGCCCAAACCTTTCAACTATGCCTTTTGCAGAAATAGGGATTATTTAAATAGTTTTGTTCACTTGTACATTTTTGGACACCAGTGCACGGAAAGGGACATTGTAGAGTTTGGGAACAGGTACAAAGGCGGCAACAAAAAAATAATAAAAGGCTGGGTGGACAAAAATACCAGAAAGATTAGCAAGAATTGGAAATTTTTTAGTTTTTTGGGGGAAAAAAACGGTTTCGGGGGGACATAATAAAGATGTTTAAATACATTAAAGGTCAATAACGAGTCTATCTCAAGATTTTTTTTATGCCTGGACTGTATCTAAACATTTTGAGGAACGAAAAGTTTCACTTAAAAATGAAAGGGACTTTTTACGGGAAGAGCAGTTATACTGTGGAAATTTTTTTGCCCGAAAAACTTGTCATGGGAATTTTAATAACAGAGTTCAAAAAAAGGGTTTTGGGTGCTAAAATCCCGGGGCATAATATATAACGTTATGTGGGCTAGGATTTTGGAGAGGGGTTCCCTTTATCCGGGGAAATTTTTGAATTTTCCCGATTGGGGGTCAGGAAGGGGAAATTTTTTCCCCCCAAAAGAGGACAATTGGGTTCTACCTCAAAGGGTTTTTTTGCCTTTTTCCCCGGAAACAAACACTTTGCAAAAAAACTTTTGCCAAAAACTTGAAAAAAAAAAAGGCCCAAAAAGGATGGAGTCTTGTCTTTTTTTTGGCCTTACAAACTATGTAACTACTGTAACATGGGGTATATACACTGCAGATTTTTTCCCCAACCGGGTTTGTGTGCAGGAAATCCCCCGCCCTTTTTCAGACAGCAGTATGGGTTTTAAATTTCCCGGAAACTTGGGGTCCTACTGCTGAAAAAAAATTTTCCAAATTTTTTTTAGAGATCCCAATTTTGGGTTTTTTGCTCTTCCTTAAAAAATTTTAAGGGTCCCCTGTTGCTATGTCAGGGTCCCGTTGGGGGTTTTGGGACATCCTTATTTTTTAGGGGGCCAAAGAGGGCCAATGTGGTCTGGTGTAGGGCAAGATTTAGGGATGGGTCTATGGAAAGATTCAGGGACAGTTAATTAGCTTGAGTCAGTTATCATTTATCAGTTTCGTGCTTCCAAATTGAAGTCATTTGTGGTGTCCCTTTCCCCTCCCCTTTTCTCTGATATCCCTTGCCCGTGTCATGCACTTCACTGTTTATTTTGTGAAAACTCTGGGTTTTATACATATTTGAATCCTGAGATTTCTTGGTTTTGGGCACAAATTTTTTTCTGTTTACCAAAACTTTTGGTTTGGGTTTGGCTCCAAAAAGATGAGTTTGAGATACATCTGATGAGGTTACCTTGATCTGATAGGTAGAGATGCACAATTTGATGTGCATCTTGATGTGCACTAAAACCTCAATTTTAGATATATAGGTTAAATAGTGCAGTTATTTCATAAATTCAATGTTTCCGTGTATTTTGACAACTTTTGATTGCCTGCTGTGCTTTGTCATGTTTGTCACTTTTTTTCTATTGTCAAGTCCTGTTACTTTGTGCCATCTAGCTTTGTTCCAGGGAATAAGGGCTCCCAAATAAAACACTCTCTTTACTGAAATATTGGGATTGGAGTTTGGAGCAATAGTTGTCTATTACAGAAGCTGAGTGCGTCTAATGACCAGGCATATCTTTGTTTGCCCCCTCCCCTAAAGCTGAAGTCACAGAATATAATGTTAAGTGTTTGATCTGTAGATCATCTGGGGCCAATAAAACAAAAGTTTTTAAAAATAGTCACAGAAATGCTCCTGGATATCATTATCAGTTTACATCTTTGTGTGAAGAGTAATTCTGTTTGAAAAAAAGGTAAAAAGGTATTAATATAATTTATCCCCACATTGAATACAATTGTGGACCTCTCTAGATGGTTTGTTACTAAGGCTCTCAATAGCAGTTTCTTTCTAGGGACTGTACCTGGTAGTTTAATATCCATTGAAGTTGGGAGATGATGCGGAACTCCAGATACAGGATTGTAAATTCAGCATTTAAAAGGAGAGTAAAGTAGATAAAATATGGATGTGCACGGGTAATAAAACAAACATGCAAAACACACCCTCAGGTACACTCAAATTCTAAATAATAGGACTCCTGATGGATGCTGGGAAGATTGAAGGTATTCACACTTTAGCTAGGCTTTGTGTTTATACTTTGTTATCCAGTCACTGGTGAATTTAAAACACCAAGATGCAGATTAATAGAAAGGGTTCTGTTTTGATTCTCAGTTTGCTTTCAAAATATCTGTGTTAAAAAATAAAGGAAAAAGAATGCACAAGAATAAATATTAGCTGATTTTTTGTAGTTGCATAAATACGGTCAATTAAAGAAATGGAAAAAAAAAAGGTGGAACTTGTGTATGGAAGAGCTGTAGTTTATATTTGCATGAAAATAGTCCCATTGTCACTGCACAGCCAAAAGCCCTACTAATGTAAGTATCATGATATTGTTGAAGTATATTTATTATATACATCCATAGATTGATAAAATACATACATTTCTGTAGCCATAAAATTTAGCAGCCAGTAAATCTGAGACAGAATATATAGCTTTAAGTCGAGGTAATACCCTTTGCAGCTATGTTTTTTGTTTTTTTTGTATTTTGTCTTTTGCTGTTGTTTTTGACCATCTCAGTTATCCAGCACAATGCACAGCACATTCATTATTTTTATACATATATTGTACATATATAATACTGCTTTTGGTACAGATTTGTTGCTGTAGAATTTAGTGTGGAATTGTTGCAGATTTTCTACTGTGAAAACTCCATAGCATTTCTATCCCATATGAACATACCCTAGATATGTCTGCATATCAACCCTGCTATTCCAAGTTGATCATGTTACAGTGAAATGACTGCAGGATATTTAAAAGCTGTAGTACACAAGACAACAGAGCTCTAAGAAGTAAAAATGTGTCCTTATTTTAAACAAGCATAGCTTCACTTCTAGAGATTACACACAGCAGAGAGGGACTCACCATGGTCGGACTGCAGCTTCCAGCAATCAGACAATCAGATAAGAGAGAGGAAAAATAGATAGTCGGTAACAAAGAAAAGAGGTAAAATCTCTCTCACTCCACAAGAAAGCAAAATAAAAACAGCAATGTGTTTGGTAACAGTCTACATTTACCTTTCCTTACATGTTGAAAGCTATTAGTTGTAGTGAGAAAATCCCTTTAAAGCCTTTTAAAATGTTTGGCCTCTATCTGCTGATACTTTTTGAGCTGGTATGGCTCTTATTCATGTAATAAACAAAACTTACATAAAGATTAACAGTAAAATTTAAAAATAAAATTGAAGACATCAACAAATAGCAATCCAGATTTACTATCTTGCTGTAAGAATTTTCTTTACGCTCACATGTCAGCACATCTTGGTGCCAGTCTTGATCCTGGTCTAAAACTGTTGTAAGGCTATAGCTCTATAGTAACTTTTGGTTATCGTGGTCAATGCAAGTTTTGTTTCTCCCTTTGGGGGAAAGTTGCGCGCAATTCACCATTTGCCTGTAATCTTTCCACCATATGTAAACAGTGAGGTCATGAAAATGTATAAGTGGCCATTGTTTTTATTCCCTTACTTGTCTTATTTTTTGGTCAGCTGCAAAGAACCAAGTGGATCATAGAGAAAAACAATCTTTTTTTGCATAGGGCCTTGATGTTCTACAAAGTTTTATGTTTAGGGAAATAATATAATTTTAAGTAAAAGTAGTCAAATCCAAAGAGCAAACAAGTCCATACCTATCCACAGGTTGTGTCTGGTATTGCAACTACTTTGACGAGAATAGGGCTGAGCTATATTAGAGGGGTTTTTCCCATCTCACACATAGATGGTATATCATTAAAATAGGCCATCAGTGTATGAAAAGTAAAAGCGCTATGCTTTAAGTGGAACTCAAACTGTAATAAAAAGAGAGTAACCACACAAGCGTGGCCACTTCTCCATTCTGGAATGGAAGTTTCATGAGCCCATTCTCAAGATCAGAGCGGTCCCATAGGTTGGACCAGCATCTATCACACAATGTGGCATATCACATTGATATTCTATAAATGTGTGCGATGGGAAAACCTCTTTAATCCACACAGCTTGTGGACTGGGTTAGTACTGTTTTTCGCAAGAATAGTACCCATTTTTTTCCCACCCTGGACAACTCCTTTAATTGGATGTGATCAATAAAACCAGTATTGGCTCTTGGTCTTATTGAAGCAATGATGTAGAAATTCTTATTCACTATACTTCCAAATAAACTGTGTCTTTGACAATAATTATGTGGCCAATATAGCAAAAATGCATTATTAGCAGAGTCACTTAATATAAGGAAAAAAATGTAATTGAAAAAAAATAAAAAATAAAAGTCCAAACAGATTTAATTAGTACTGATCACCTACTATCAAACTAGCGTGTTCAATAAACAAACATGCATTACCTGAGAAATTGACCCCAGCACTTTATGATTAAATAGTGCTCCATTTTAAAACACTGTACCCTTAAGAGAACGACTTCGCTGTCATAGCGAGAGACACGGAAATAAATTCTACTCGGAGATAAGGAAAGTACATGATAAATTAAACCTTGCATATAAATTCTTAAGAGCCTCCATTTTAATGCCGGTCATTATTCAACAAATTTTTCTAAGAAAATGCCAAATAGGCAGGAACGAGTAATTAGGGTGGAAAAGTGAAACTGTCATCTTTAATGGGTTGTAGTGTCTGTACACCTTATCATTCACAAAAGCAGGCCTGGGGAGTCAGGCACAGGATTGGGCTTTAAATTTGTCTCCATAGTGGGACAGGTTGTCACCTGAAGACTCAGGCAGAAAAGGGGGAATAGATCATAACAGGTCAAAATTAAAGACGGGGTGCGTTAAGAAGTGGGGCTCAGATAAGCATAACTCATAGCGATGCAGAAGTGCTGTACCATCTAGCATAATGACATCTGTAGAGATTGTTGCCACCTCTCTCCTGCGTGCCAAGGCCTCAATAAATCTGAAATCACTGGGGATATTGTTAGTGTTCAGCAAGTATTATTAAAATGGAGAAAAATTTATGGATGACACTTTGTAACAATTAATCAGGAACTGTTGATTAATAAAGTTAGTTCGTTATTCTCCTGAAACCTAGGCGGCTATGAGAATTGTCAGACGGATCATTTTATTCATTATTTTTGATTAATGCTCTCGGATTCTCTGACTGTAGAAAAAAAAATAAAAATCTCCTGTATGCAAAATCATAAATAGTGAATGAGGCTGTATACGGTTAACCTTGGCCGTAGCAAGGAAATTTCAAGGGAGGAAAATGTGCGTCGTCAGCAAATAAATTGCTGCAGGGATTAAAAAACAAATTGAGGGGTTTGATGAACATCACCTCTCCAGACCTGTCCGTCTTTTACGAATTCCTGTGATTAATTAGTTTGTTTAGATATTCAATTAGTCCAGTGAAGCAGAGAGGGAGAAACGCAGTAGTCATGGAATTAGATAAGAACAAGGGAAATAAATGCTCGGGCATCGTACAGGTTTATGAGAAATCTTTTTTTAAATTTGCGCGTCCCTGGCTTTCCATATCGCCAGCTTTGTTTCAGGCACAGGAGGGGGAGAGTGCTCATGGCACGCCATTTATAAACACTAATTGAAGAGATGAAAGCAGAGCTCGTTGGGTGATGGCTGTTTGTGGTCTTCACATATGTTTTAAAATGCAGATTTAAAACTATACGTAAGTCACATCCAAGCACTGAACACATGGCATGTATGAGGACTGGGATTTGCCACAACATATTGTATGTTGTAATGGAGCTGCTGTATTGTACTGGCTACTCTTCTAATTTAATTTCATGTTTTAGCTTGAGCATGAATCCATGATTCTTTCAGAAAACAGAATTGCTTCAATAGTACAAGAGGACTACAACATGTCAAATAATTATTTAAAAGAAATTCTAGGACTTGCATTTTTGTTAAGCAGTGACCTAAATATTCTTAAAAAGGCTGTGTTCACATTAGGGTCATGGCCTGTAATCTTGACTGAGCCCTGACAGCTTTGACTGATCATTTTGATGCCAGTACTAAAGAATTCTGATGGGTCCATCAACCCATAATACATTTGATTCAGGTCCATTTTGTTTTTTAATGTAAAAAATAGTCTAGCAGACATTCCTATTCTCAAACAGAGCCAAAGTAATAGAAGGCAAGAACACAAGTGGCGACATGTCAGAAAAGAGGTGCCTTAAAATTGGCATGGCGGCGCCAGCTTTAAGGCACATTAAGGGTGGCATGTATAAATGGGGCTGCGGCAGAAGTCTGGTGTATTTTCAGCCCGACATCAGGCGCAGCCCCGTTCGCATTAGTGTAATGCTTCCCGTACACCAGTATCAGGTGTATTACAGAGCGCAAGTGGCACTATGTGACGCGCCTGATTCCGGGGCGGTGTACGGGAGGCAGGGCACACTAAAAACGTACGAAGCTATAGATTTATAGCTTTGCTACAGCAATTTTATCCACATTACAGCTGGAACAGGTAGAGCACTTTCAAAGTGGTTTACCTGAGCCAGAAATATCGTCTTAGCGCTAGAATGCACCTGATTTATGACCCGCTGTAGAACAGGTTCATAAATCAGGTGCATTCTATGCTATTATAATGTGCATGAAATTTGGCTTTTAAATGCCAAATTTCATACATGCTGCCCTAAATGTGTGTATAGTGCGCCCGAATGTGTGAATCTGTCATATGTGTGTTCATAAATCTGGCACTTGGTATGTTTTGCATAGCTAGCATATCTTAGGCGCATAACTTAGGTGCAAAGCACCTAAGGCATGTAACTTAGATGCATAGCATAACTTAGGCGCTTAGCTGGCATATTTTAGGTGCATAAATTAGGCACATTCAAAGGTGTCAGACCTGACGCAAACTGCGCCTAGTTTTGGTGGACGACTGTTCATACATATATAGAATTGGACTGCAACAGTTTTTTGGTGCAAAACACAGTAAAAAAATGGCATAGCCCAAATCTGACATCTCACCCAAGTTCTGCATAATGAATTCAAGAATTATTGTGCACGCCAAAGAGACAGGGTAGTGTGAATTGTTTTCTGGTTACACAATATTGTCTGCACTATGTCTGTTCATATCATACACATGCAGCTGTTAGGCCTTGTTTACACTACCATTTTTAACTTTTTGTCAGAGATTTATTCTGGTTACTATAATTTGAGTTGGGAAGAAACTGCTCCTCTCATACGGGGCAATAGGAAGCCGCCTCATAGGAGATTTTGCCTTCCTCTGGATCAACACGGTAGGGTTACAGTTGGACTTGATGGACCTGTGTTTTTTTCCAACCCTACTTACTATGTTAGGTCTATGTAAGGTCTATATTATCAATGGTTTACATTCATATCATTAATAGTTTTAAAAAACTGCAACCTCTCTGACGCGTGTCCATATTTGTGGAACTCGCTTATTGTATAAATACTAAGAGTGGAATTGCTCTTTCATATGAGTCACGCCACAATAATAGTGCCATCTTGTATTCATTTTCTATTCATAGCAAAGCAATATGGAATCATTTGATCTGTATTACTCTCCGTGAATCATAAAGAGACTTGAGATTTTTACATTTTATTCTGTTTCGCCGTTATCTGCTTAGAAAAGCACACCATAAGCATCACGGTTCCCAACACAAAAGTTGTTAAAAGGATTAAATTTACTTTTTATGCTCATCTAAAAAAATAATCGATCCCACCTTAGAAAAGACATCAAAACATGGTTCTCCAGCACTGTAAACCCCAAAGCAATGCTATTACCTCGTAATTCTGCACTTATTAAAACAAATGTATTTTCTGCTTATCTCATTTGATTGTTTTTCAAAATGAAACATCTAATGTAACATCTTCAAATGCTAACTGTATGTTTTATTCATGATGCGTATTTGTCAGAGATTTTCCGATGTTTTTTTCTTTATTTTTAATATTCACCGGCTTTTGTTTATGAATGTGAATGTTTTGTACAATGTTGGCACATTGCTATGAATCCAGTAAAAGGAAACCTAAAGAATTCTTAATTTTTAAATTATTGGTTAAAAACATAAAGCATTGGTTTGTGCGTCCATGTGTTCATTATTTCTCCTTGGAGGCAATAAGATAAAATTGGTATCCCATTGAATCCTTGAACAGTAGGAAGTATTGATTCTGTTCTTGGCTTCAGAAAGGAAAGCCAGTTGTTACAGCCAGTGATATTTGTAAGTGTGTTATTCAAGTGTGTACTTGGAATAAATACATACATAAGTCAGTTGAGTACTTCCTTTATCAGGGAATGTTATGTTAGTCATTTCTCGTTAATAGACTATAAAATGTTTTTATCCGCTGTAAGGTGACTTACGATTGAACCTTTTGTATAAAACATGACTGTAATATAGCACTAAATCTAGCTTTGGTACTGAATTGTCCCTTTTATATGTATATTTTTGGTCTGTTTATATTTTCTGGGATTTTATCCCAGCTAAGGACACTCATATTTTTTTTTTGGGGGGGGGTTTGCCTTCAAGGGGACATAATGCCAGGCCCTTTATTCTATTGCACTGCTTGGTATATAGGATTCATACTGCATAAAAAGTAAAAACTGAACTGCCTTTAAAGGTCAAGACTTAAAGGAGTTTTTTCACCACAATGATTAGCTTTGCACATGTTGGCCAAGGTAAATAAAGACTAACACCAAATGCATTGCTGTTCTGATTTTGCTTCATTTAGGAAAAAAGATTGTATCTCCTGTTTATTTATACAAGCTTCCATAGGTTACTGACCACCTCTCTCTGCTCTCTTTGTTCTATCTGTCCTGTCTGACCATGGTGACAACACTCCTGAGTGTTATCTTCAGTGCAGGAACCTGTTTTTCTATGTTACTGACAAATTTTAACCTTTTAGAGCTCTGTAGCCTTGTACAATACAGTTTCCAAATCTCCTCTACTTATGTCACTGTAACAGGATCAGCTAAGAATAGCATAGCTGCAATGCAAATCTCTGCTGTAGAGCCAGCCACAGCCTAATCAGGAAATTTGAGTCTGAAGCTGGCTATGACACACAAGCTCTGTGAAACAGCACGGTGAGATAACTCATTTAAGGTTTGGCTGACTTGTAGAGCAGATGCTTATGGCCACATGTATGAAAACTGTCTAGGTCTAAAACTTACTTTGTTGCTAAGAGCAACCAATCAGAGTGCCTCTTTCATTTCATATAGTTCTCTGGAAAAATGAAAGGGGCGCACTGATTGGATGGTATAGGCAACAAAGTGAAATTTAGACTTACACAGTTTTCATACATGTGACCCTTAGTGCTGGTCCTTAACCTGGTCTCACGATACCAGCCGACGCTGGTGCACTCGCACAGGGTGAGGGACGTCCTTACAAAATAATTACTCTGCTTTGGGCAGCCACTTCAATGTCCAGGTGGGCTATTCATATCTAATGTACCTATGTTATACATGTGCCCCGGACATATGTAAGTATTTATATGTTGGCATCCCTGTCTTCTATCCATCTGTTTCCTCAGCTATTATTATTATTTTTTCTCTCGGGTCCTTGCTTTTCCAAACTTTCCCCTGATGCGATCCAGATATAATTTTTGAGAGGATCGAAACATGTTAGGATTGGACTTTGAGGGTTGATTTAGGTTAAGCTTTTGATAGTGTCAGGTTCCTGACAAGATCGCCCTTATCAGGGAGTTTTTTCCTGTATTCTCTGGTTTAGGTTAGGGCTAATTTAGCTCTCCTTGTTAGGGCCAACTAGGGGTAGCACGGTTTGGTCCCTCTCAGCTGTGGTATTTTTTCTTGTTACATATATATATATTTTCTTGTAACATATATTTGATAGTGCCGTGCTACATATTTTTAAACATCATTTATATTAAAAGTTAAGTTTTATGACCATTTAGTCCTCCATTTAGTATTTTGTTTTTATTCTGGTCCTTAACATCCCTGATGCTCTATAACAGCAGAGTCGACAAGGTCTTCTATCCCCAGTCCAAATTCTTCCTTGCTTAGAAGTCCCTTTTTCCTTCCTTTTCAATCACCTGTAGGTTGTTGTTGCATTTGGCGCATACATCAAGTTGCACCATCATCTGCTCTGGTCGCCATAGCTCTACATAGGTAGGACTCAAAAGAGCCTGAGGTTAAGCATATGAACAGATGATTTATGTTCTCTAGAGTCTTCTGAATGGTGCTTGGGTGTATAGCACATATTGGTTATATCCATAAGGCTTGGCACACTAATGGCAGATGAAATAGAGAACAGGAATGGCAGTAAGAAAATAGACTGGCACATGCTAAACAGAAACAAACACTGTAGTTAAAATATGCTGAAGGCACATTATAAAGGTCTAAGGAAACAGCACAATATGGGCATTGTCTGACAAGCCAGATGTTCAGGATGGGAGTAAATGGACGTTTGGATCAAATGAAGACAAGGAGCCAATAGTGACTCTGACCGAAACACAAAAAATATTTTGGGAGAAAAGGTAAATGTGCAAAGTAAATTTAGTCCAAATTAGTCAGAACTTCTAAGGTGTAAGAACATTTATTTTCGGAACCATGCTCCCATGCCACATCCCAAGGTAGGAAACAATATCGTCTATTGGCATCGACCTTATACCTCTTCATTATCCTAGATAACCAGGGATGTTAACATTAAATTCTTCATTACCTCAGATCACCAAGAATGTTAGCATTAAAGGCTTCAAAAACCTAGACTAACAGGAATGTTATTACTAACCCTTTTACTAGCCTCGACTACCAGTTACATGTTGCATTAATTATTCACCACCATGATAGAACCACCCTTGTACAGCTGTTATTTGCTAGATAAATATTGCCGGGAAAAACCTGCAAAAGGTGAATGTTCCATTTTAAGCCTCTGCTGAACTTAATGTGGGTACCTAACACATTGGCATTCACATTAAAAGGATTACCTACTTAAGCTAAGCCATTGGATGTACTATTTTAGGCTATGTGGAAGGAATAGAGAGTGGTTCTCTGCATTAGATCTTCCATCTATTGCCTAATGGGCACAGTTCTTCTGCAATACTAATAGCTTATTGCTGCTTGGGGGAGTGATGTCAGATAGGCACCAACTCCACCATTCATTCTTGTGGTCAGCTTATTGTGAGGGACCTTTCAAATCCAGTGAAGATGTCCAAACCATAAAATACCAAGGAGTATGAGAATAACTCACAATTCTCGACCAGAGACCTTCAATTGTCACTGTTGCTCCTAAATGTATGAATTCTCTAGCAGACAACCACAAATCTGTCTATACAAACAAAAACAGTAAGGGCAACAAGTATGAATGTGGCTGTGAAAGTTTTCTGGAGTGAATTATGCAAAAAAACCTGTTGTAGCCCCTGTCAGACATATGTATAAACTGTCATGTTCCCAAAACTGGCACAAGTACGACATCTCTTCACCGCTTTTGTTCACATCAATTCTTAGGAGGCATGAGATTAGACACATTTATGACTGTGGCGTGACTAAATTTGGTGCACAAATGTTGTACTAATTCATACCAATTTCAAACTGGCGAGACAAATTTTGTCACACATTTTGGCACATGTTTTTGTCTCATAGCAGGACACATTTATAAAGTGCTGTAAGACACTTTCATATATACTGACGAATGCTAAACTAACCTAGCAAGATGTACGACTGTCTAGTCTACACCAGTTTTCATACGTGTCACCCTAAGTGTCCTCTACAGAAGAGATTGTAAATTGCTGTAGTCCATACAACTAGCTCACAGTCACCTGTATTAGCAATTGTTTCTATGACCAGGTATGGATTATCGAAGTAGCCAGTTTCTTAGATTTTATTTTTCGTGACTTCAAAATATGTTAACTTCCAAATCAAAACAACGAGCAATACTTCTCTCTTTGGAAATCATTTGTTCTTTTCTTGACCTTTGTTGCACCCTCCTGATTAATCGACTATGGACTGAATAGTTCCGGCAAATGATACCCAACTGAGGCTATATTCAGAGCTCGTGATGGAACAGAGCAGTCTAAGTGAATTTAAAGAATTTAAATTAGTGGAGTGCTACTTTGCCAGCAAATGGACAAAGCTCTTTTTCTTTAGGTCCGAAGAGAAATTTTATACATGAAGGAGGCTAGAATTTATTTTTTTCATTAGAACGCTATGCAGAAGAGATGGAAATGTCCTATTTTCTATGAGGTTAACAGTAATTCTCACAACGTGAAAAGTGGTTGAAAGAGGCGGCTAACCAGCCCCCCTATCTTTTTCTCCTGCGTCCTACAGTGCAGCATCCAAGCCAATCTCACAGGTGACTGCATTCATCATGCCGGGCGCTAAGTATATCTTTACAACTATCCTGAATGCTGCCTGTGCATGGAAATTACCGACAAAAGAAATTAAGGGCAGGAACCCCATGATTAGTCTAATGCATTGATCAAGTCAATTCTTCTCTGTTTCACTGCCAACACAGTACATATAAAAGCGTCATTAAAGAAACTTTGCTGTCTCCCTTACTAATGGTCCGTAGTTTGAGTATGCCCAGATGATTGACAGACTGTGGCTTTGCTGCTTGTGTTGTCTGCAAAAGCCAAATCGGATCAACGGAAGCTTAAAGCAAGACATAAATTATAGATATATGTCTGTTGCTTTGATGATGTGAGACTAGTAGGTGCACACCACTTCCATCACACAAAGAAACACGCTCACAAGCAGTCCTTTCTCTTTTTGTCACATCACATTTGACAAAACAGCAGTGGAAACACAAATGTTCTCTCTATTTTAACAAACTGTCGGCTCAAAGACTTAGTGCTTCAGCTTAGCACACTTGAACCATGTAAGTGGCAAATGTTTATGGAGCATGGAAGTTCTTAGGCATTAACTCGCTCTAGCCTGACTACCATATCTGATATTTTTTAGTACAGTTAAATACTCAAAATTCCATTTTGCAGAATGTATACACACAGTCATATTTTTATTTTAAAAAAAAATATGTCCCTCCTAAAGGAGTTTTTTTTTTTTTTTTTTTTTTAAAGGGCAGCTGTTTATGTTCTAAACTTGGTTGTTTAGATTCGGTGCATCGGTTATAAGCTCACATCATTTAGATTCTTTTCAACCATTGCTTAAGGGATATTCCAATTTTTGTTTCAATTAACATTTGGGGAGACATGTATGAAGAAAGGCACTTCGAAGTGAATTGTTGAGTCTCGTTTTCAGTGTATAATGCACCCGAATGTATGAAAGTGGTTTATGTGTGATTATAAATGGAGTCTAAAGTTCAATGCACCTCGCCTATGTGTTAGGTGCATTGCAAAACTTAGGCGCATTAGTAATGCGCCTAACATGTATAAAGGCTATAGATAGGTTGAAAATAAAATAAAAGTTATTAGAATAGCATGTCAGTGAATACAAACTATGGATCTAATCTTGCTTGGTGGACCCCAGGTCCCAGCAATACCTGTGGTGTGCTGGCTCTTGCTGTATGTAGAATAAAGGGTGAGAGCAGCAATAACAAATTTCAAATTTAATGTAGTAAAAATAAAAAATTGTAAAATCTGAACAACAACATCAGTGGGTTATTTAATGTAAAACTAGTTTTAGATTCTATTAAATTTAAATGCATTTTATAGGAGATATTTTTTATATTTTTGGGACATTATATATTTTTATATTAAGTTTATATGATAAAAAATTTTATTAAATTTAAATAATTACATTTTAGACAGTTTGATAATTATCACAAATTGCTTTTTATTATTGTACTTGTGTAAGTTGAGAAATATTGGACATTTTTTTCCCTAACAGCAAATCTATCTCCACTTCGACTCCTCAGACTCAGGCAGACCACATTGAGATAGGTCTGCCTGTTCGAGCAGTAGTGTGCCTAGTTTTGCCGACCCACATACATATATGTGTCTAATATTATAAGTGTGGTGCGACATGTCTCCATAACGCTCCCAGAACTCCCCCATAACACCCCTTCATTTTAGGCACATTACAAAGTGTCGAGTCTTACGAACCATGCGCCTAATACATTCTTAAGGTGCATAAGACATCGTAGCCGGCTCACTTTGGCGCATTTGACGCCAGAAAAGGGTGAAAAACCCGATCATACATGTCGCCCTAAATGGGGCAAGTTAGGGGAAGATAGAAAAAAGGCATACTTAACTCCCTGCTGTTCTTTAGTGCCCTTGAATCTGTTCCCCTTCACTTCCTGTGACACAAACTGTTCAACAGCGGAGGCTTGCTTTTCATTTACTCACTATGGAGCAAGAACATCTGCAGATAGATTGGCCACATCAGAGGACGAAAAGTGTGCAGATTCTGGGTAAGTACAGAACAGAAACAATGTGGGATCGAGAAGTAAACATTACTTTTTTATTTCCCCCAAACTTTACCCCATTTCATTTTAATTAAAAAAAAAAAAAACTGGAACACCTCTTTAATAATTTTATGGAAGATACTTTTTCTTTTGTTTTAATTGTCCTTTACTACACAAATATTAAAACTTGTGCCTGTCTCAACCGCGGTGGCCAATCTAAATTGTGTATCTTGGTCACATACATGTGCCAATTTTCAAAGGAACAATTAAGCCAAGGATGTTTTTGATGAGAGGAGAGTATAGAATATTTAAGAAGTCCACATGGTAAATAAGAATACATAAGTGTAAATTATATCATCTTGGAGGTGCACATAATCAGAAAAGTTGCTAAGCATTTAAGACTTTAGAATTACAAAATTTCACCTCTAATATGCCGCACAATTTAAGACTTTCATCAATGACAACAGTGAAGGGCAAACATGACTGCATATAATCCATGGGTAGCTTTAGTATAAGCACCAATTAAGGCCTAGTTTACATCTGATTAGAGGTTCCTTTTGGAGTTTCTGTCATAAATTCCATTAAAAAATTATGAAAAAAATTTGTGAAACATGCTGTTCTATTTTTCCCCTAATGGAAACTGTGGTCAATCAGTTCCATTGGCCGCTGTTGGAATAAGTCATATAGTGGATCTGACGTCGCTTCTGTCACAGAGGCTCTAAACAGAACCTCAGATTCAGATGTGAACTAAGCCCCATTACTTTTATTTATCT
>JAODAL010068980.1:0-16567 GCA_025379985.1 Phyllomedusa bahiana
CTTTTTTACCCCCCAAAAATACCCCCCCCCCTCTTTTCTCCACTCTAAAAAAAAACTATTACACCCCACGTTAACCCCCTCTCACCCTAAACAGTATTCCCCCACTTTAATCCCCTTCCCCCACTCTAGCCCCTCTCTCACTTTAGCCACCCTCCCCCAGTCTAACCCCCTCTCACTCAAAAACCCTCTTGCCCCACTCTAACCCCATTCCCTCACTCTAAGCCCTCTCTAACTCTAAACTCTCATCCCCCACCTCTCTCCCATTTTAACCCCTCCTCTCTCACAGTGTAGCCCCCTCAAACGCTAAACCCTCTTAACACACTGTAGTCCCCCTCCACCACTCTAACCCCCCTTTCTCACCTTAAACCCCCTTAGACACAGTTTAATCTCCCTCCCCCACTCTAAGCCCCCATACCCCTCTTTATCCCCGCTCTGACTCTAACCCCCTACCCAATGACTTATACTCATCTGTCTTCTGCCACTGGCTGCTTGCAAAGCAGTCCGGGCACTGCTGGAAAGAGGGACTTCGCATCTCCACCCCCCCTCCTCAGTAATGCACAGAGACGCTGATCTGACAGCATCCGGCCTTGAATGTTGTCAGAAGAATGGAGTGGCGGAGAGGTAAGTTGCAGTCTGATGTGCCCCGCCGCTGCTCCGATCTCTGCAGCCACTACCACCAATGAGAGAAGCAGCCACAGGTCTTCTCCAGCCACTACCTCACAGTCGCTGTTGCTGCTGCTCCCGTTTTGGTTTTGAACAGTTCACATATAGCGGCAACAGCGACTCAGGAGGGAGAGTGTAAAAAAAAAAGTAAACTGTTAAACACCCTGCTGCCACTTGCCTCCCTGCACTCAATGGCATCAGGCAGCATCCAGGTCCCATATATCAATCCCTGATCACAGGGCCCACAGGCAGTGAACAGTAGCTACAGTCATTGCCGGCCAGGTTCAGGGGTGGAACTACAGGGGTAGCAGACGTAGAAGCAGCTGCTACGGGGACCACATCCATAGGGGAGGCGGGCCGGGCCCCCCTAAAGATGCGGGCCCCATAACACCTGTTGTGTTTGCTACCCCGGTAGTTCAGCTCCTGCTCTGTTATCTAACTAGAGCAAAGAACTTAGAGCAGGGAGTGATGTCACCCCATGGACGGACTGAACTCCGGAGCAAAAAAATTATTTCCAACAAGATTAGCATCTGTTTACAGATAAGCGACTGTTGTCAGTCCTCACACCACATGTACCTTGTGTTTAATGAAGAGACATCTCCTGCATCTCCTGCACTTGTCAGTACAATGGCTCAGCTAGAAGCTGAATATGCTAATCATTGCTGTAAAACTGTAGTACAGAGGTGGTCTTCCAAGAATACAGCGAAGTCACAGAAAAGAGAAATGATCAGCAGAGTCAGAAAATCTGACCACTATTTACCTCATTAAAACCCTAAGTAACTGGAATGATAGTGTGTACGCGCTTGTGGTGTAGTACAAGGGTTTACAAACTTCTGAAAGTACCCGCTATTCCCAGAGTACCATTAACCAATGAAAGATCTCTCCAACAAGGACAACGAACAAAATAACCAACAGGTGTAAGACTTGTTCCACAATCTTACGTGGGACGCTGTTTCTGGAAATGTTCGTTTAAGGCATGACTATAGATAAGACCCTAACTAATCTGTCTTTAAATAGAAATCCCGTTCAGCAGTTCATACTGCATGAATTTTCTGACGGATGGTTTTTGACACCACCGGCGTTCCTAAAAACTTAGAACATGTTTATTCTTCGGCCCAGTTTTCAGGCACAACATGAACATGTGGGTGTGAAGGGGGAGGGCTTGAATCGGCAAACCGCAGACAAAAGCCGTCGGAAAATCGCCTTCCTGAAATTCAATGTTTTTGTGGCTCCACTACAAAATACTTTTTTGAAGGATAAGTGGAAATGTATTATATTGTGGTTACTACTTCTTAGGTGCGCCCCAACCTGAACCTTTGTTAATCTGTAAGGCATGTTAGTCAATATTAAGTCCAAAGGGCATTTCCTCTAGTCGGCTCCTGCACAAGTTGGGAAAGGTAACTGTCTTTAGTTATTGACAAAAACCTGTTTCCTGTTTCAGTTTCCCAATTTATATCTGAGTAATTGAAGTTGCCCATAAAAACAACCTCATTATGATTAGCTGCCTCATCTATTTCTCTGAGTAGTGCATCTTCTATGGATTCTGTTATATTTGGTGGCCTATAGAAAACCCGAAATCAAATTTTATTATTGTTATTACCCCCATGTATATCTACCCATAATGACTCCACATTTCATTCTTACCTATATCTTCCCAGTTTTTTTTTCAGCGGGTTTTTTATTAAAGACAACCCCCCCCCCTTCCCGTTTTTTATGATTCTTCTAAAAAAATTTTTAAACCCTTTAAATTTTAACCCCCCATCGTCTCTCATCCAGCCATTCCAATATGTCCCATGCATTTTTTACTTCAGCAAAAAAATTCATTTCATTAATTTTATTAGTATAAAAATATACCAGGGGTCAGTTAGAGATCTCTCCATGATCCTTTATCCCCAGAATGTATCAAAGAGGGGACATCTCTAGCTAAGGAAAGAAAGTTTCTACTAAATTAAAAAGGGTTTTTCTTTATTAAAGAGCAGTGAGACGGGGAACTCTCTGCTAGATCAACTTGTCTGTTAAATTCACTAACGGATTTCAAAAAGGGCCGGGAGCTTCTAGAGGGTAATAATATAAAATTAAGTGATGGGATTCGGGAAGGTCTTGATCCGGGGTTTTTATTCTGTTTGCCAGAGGGGAGTAAAGGAAATTTTTTTCCCCTAAAAAAAGGGACAATTGGCTTCCACCTTATGGGGTTTTTTTGCCCTTCCCTAGATCAACACTATAGGACAATAGGCTGAGGTGGATGGATGTCTGGCTTTTTTCAGTCTTAATAACTATGTAACCATATGTAACTATAATTTGTACACCAATTTTTCTCCCAGGGCATATGTAAAAATAAAAAAATGTGACTTTTTCTTACTTGCAGCTTTTTGTGACTTTTAAAAAAGTTGAATTTCATACATTAATCTAATCCTGGCCAAACTGTAACCAAGCACACTTTTCACTTAAGTTTTACAAACCTGTATGGTGCAAAAAGTTGGTAACACTGGTCCAAATGATTAGTAATCATAGTAAAAGGGCGATAGAAAAACTTTTTGGGAAATTTTGCCAAAAAAACCCAAAAATACATTGTTAAGATGCGCGGGGAAAGGGGCACAAGGGAAAATATCCCAGCCAGGTTCTGGACATAGCTGGGGAGTCGGATGCATCCCAAATAAGGACCCTTTGGTGGAGTAAAGGCCTTGATAAATAGATTTTAGGGCACCACCCATTCCGGGTCGCCTTTCATGGATAAGCAAAGGGGTTGGGTGCTTACCCCCTGGCCCCACCCCGGGGTTTTTCCCTGGCGTATAAAAGGACGGGTAAGCTGACTGGGCTGGCTGTCCTCCAGTCTACCTTCTGGGTTGGGGGGTTTCACACTGGGGGAAGCCATGTGGAAACCAACAAGGGAAGTGGGGGGAACTACACCTCTTTTAGTACCCCTCAAGAAAAGTATTTTGTTTTTGTTTTGCTGTGCAGTTTGCCATCCGTTTTGTTCTGCTTATAAAATAAATCCACGGACCCAAACAACCGTTTGTACCTGATTCTGCTTCGTTCATCCCTGAAAGATCATGCGGGATCCCAGAGCTGTGCAAGCTCACAAATGGGGGGGATGTTTGGGGCATTCAAAAGAGCCTTCTTTTAAAGAGACAGGCGCAAAAAGTGGTTCCAATATATTCGGGATTAAAGCGAAACGTGCAACCAGGGGAGACCCCCAAAAGGATCAGCTGGTAAAGCGTTAATACAGGCAAACACCAACCTCCAGCAAATGGGGGCAAGCCGGGGAAAGGCCCACGAGGAGACTGCGGCCTCAAGCAAGCCCAAACCGCCTTTTTGATCGAACCACCGGGCACCCCCTTAAAGAGCAACAAAAAGGTAAACCGGGCTAAACCACAGCTCCGGGTCCTGACTACAAGCCCAGAGGGGGCGCGGGTGGGCCCTCCACGCCCCGTCAATTGGTGCTGCAAGTTCTCGTAAAATGCCCCAGTGAGACGGGAGGCATATCTTGGCCCCTTGAGGAAAAGCTGAAGAGGGGCAGCTACCCTTGGACCGTGGGCTGACTCCTGGCCCCCTTTCTTCCCGGGGCGAGCCACAAAAGGGCCTATTCGACTTGAGGCTGAAACACCAAGGCTAAACGCGTGAAAGGGGGAGACCCTAGCCCGACGGGGGGTTAACTCTGGCGGGCCGGGCCCAGAGATTTCACGCCTGGGAGTTCGTCCAGCAAAGCCAGCTCGGTCACAGATGTTGACCCTTCCACCTCACCAGCAAGGGCTGCAGCCCCAACATCTTACAGGGGCCCAGGTGAGGGAGGGGTTGTCTGGACCCGCTTCGTGCGTGCCCTCCCCTGGGGCCAGTGGGTGTGGGGAAACGGACCCCAAAAGCCTGGACGAGCTTTTTCCCTTTGTGGAGCGTTATAGTGCCACCGAGGATTTCCCCCAAAGGATGCATCCACCGGATCCAGGGGTAAGACGTCCCTTTCCCCAAAAAGGGGTACCAAGGGGCCCCTGAGGGGGGGGGGACCCCCGGCTGGGTAGAAGGGGGGAAGTTGCCAACCCCAAAAGGGGCCACCTCTTGCCAGAGCCCGGGGGCCCCTCACTGTGGCAAAGCAAGGGCCCGGGCACGTCCCCGCACAGTGCCCTATTTGGGGGGAACCCAGGGATGTGGTAAAAGGGTACATCATTTTTTTGCAAGGCCTTCATACCCCACGCCAGAACTGGGGGAAATCGGGGGGGTATGCACCATAAAAATAAAAGGACACACCGTACAACCCCCTCAGGACTCCAAAGTTTGGTGACCCTGGTGCGGGCCAGGCTGGTGGGCACAGACCAACTCCGGCCACGCCGTATTGGGGGTTGATCTGTGTAAAACGGGGACACCAGGGATCCCAAACTGCGGTTTCCCTAAAGACCCCCTGCGGGCCTGCAAGACATGAGGGGCTGTGTCGCGAGCCACCCCACATTGAATCATGGCGTGATTTCCCCTTTTTGGGATTTGGGGGGAAAAAAAAAAGTGTGCCCAGTATCCTGGGGAAAAAGGGTAATGTGTCTGCACAGAGCCCCGGAGGACCCGATGGTTCCCCCCTTGTCTGTCCTCGGGGACCCCGAGGAAAGTCCCTCTGAGCTCAGTTCCCCTCCTTGCCATATCCAGGGGGGGAACTTTGGCACGGGAGCGAGGGCCCCAAATTTTTGGAGCATCCGGGAAAAGTGAAAAGGTAATGGGGCGAACCCCCAGGAACCGGGCGAGAGTTTGGTTTACCCTTTTTTTGTGGTCAACAAACAATATGTTGACCGGGGTAAAAAAGACCCAACCGAAGGGTAGAGCAGTTGGTGTCCCCCGGTCACATGTCCACCTTTTTTGGAGCGCCCACTCCCATGTTTTGGGGGAACCCCTTTGGGGTGGAAAAAAGACCCGGGAGAGGTGGAGCATAATTTTTACGGGCCCAGGAATTTACGGGGCAATTGAGGAATACTGCCAGTCCTGCCCGGAGTGCAAGTTAACCCCCCTGGCCCCATTTTCAGACCCCCCAAAATTCCTCTGCCAAAAAAGAGGTCCCCCCTTTAGAGGATCGCATGGGACCCGGTAGGGCCGCTCCCTAAGTCAGCCCGAGGACATCAGCACGTCTAGTGGTCCTCGAAAGCCACTCCTATCCCCGGCCCTTCCCCCTTTGGAAAACCTCCCCCAAAGGAAATTTGCTAAGGAACGTTCCAAATGTTCACCCGCAGGGTATCCGAAGGAGATACTACAAAACTAGGGCACCCCCTTCAAAATTAAAGTGACCAAGGGAAATCGCGCCTACTTAACATTACCCATCTCCGACCTCATAAACATCCCGACCGATGGGCTGGGGGAAAAGATTCAAAAAAACCCTAAAAAGGGTGCCAAGAAGGTGGGTGATAAGGATGGGGGAGATTTGGACCGCCCTACCCTACCTTATGTTCTCGGGGAAGGGGGGGTCCCGCAGGGGGCCCCACGGGTTTTTCACCCCTTTGACTCCTGTATGGGAGACATCCCCCGGGGGCTCCTGGACAAGCCAAGGGACCTGGGGGGCAGGAAAAATACCCCACTAGGGGTGTCATTGAGCACATCGCTGAAATCAGGACAGGATTGCGGCGTTTTAAAACCCCTAGTAGTGAAAACCTGCACAGGGCAAGAAACCCGGCCAGGATAAACAGGTCGGCAAAAGGGCAGAGTGTTCCCGCCCGGCGCCGGGGGACTAGCTTGTACCCACGGTCGAAAACAAAATTTTGGCGAGTCAGGGCCCCCCAGAGATTACGGAGGGGCATTAGTAAATTTAAGGTCTTCCAAACCTGGGAAAAGGGGAAAAAGTTTTAAATTTACCATGTCAACTTAATTTAAGCCCCGGGAGGACCGTCAAATCTGGGGACGGTCAGGAGCATAGGGGTGTCCCAAAGGGAAGTTACCACCGGTCCGTTCTTGAGTATTTCCGAAGCACGCGACAGGAAACCAGGGGTTCCCACAAAGGGAAACGGCAGGGTTTTTTCGAACGCCAGGTCGGGCGGGAGCATTTCACAGACAACGTCACAGAACCGGCCAAAGGGTTTTAGCCATATGGGTGCCTGAGGCCAAGGCAAGCGAGCTAGGAAGGTGAAAAGATGCTGAACTTGGTGTCATAGAAAGGTCCCAAAATGGGTGGGCGAGCCCAAAAGTGCTCATACCGAAACCTGATGGGAGTTTAGATTCTCAATGATTTCGCAAACTCAAAACTATCAAAATTAAAGCCACCCCATGCCCCGGGTTTTAAGAGTTGGCGAGCGGCTAAGACCCGCAAGGAAAATTGACATTGACCTGACCAAGGTTTTTGGGAGGGGCCCCTCACAAAGGAAGCAGGGAGAAAAATGATTTTTCCACCCCAGATGGCACTTTTATAGTTGTCTTTCCCCCTTTGGGCCCACATGGGGCCCGGGGCCCCAAATTCCCCGGGGTGATGGACAATACTGAGCCTCAAAAAATATGCGCGGCATATTTGGGTGACTGGGGGTATTTAGACGGACTGGGGGAAACCCATCTACCCCAAATACAGGCCGTCTTAGAGCCATAAGGGCGCAGGGTTAACCGCCAACCCCAAAAATGCGCCATAGGGGCTCGGGAGGGCGTATCTAGGCTATGACATGGGAGGGGGGTCATCAAGCCCAAAGGACAAACGGGAAACAATTAGGGAAAGGGGCCCCAAATGGTTCCCAAAAAGCAGGTCGGGCTTTTCTTTTTAGGGGACTATAGGAGGTTTGTGCCCAACTTTGCCCCATAGCAAGCCCCCTACAATTCACAAAGGACCAAGTCCACTAGGTTTAGTGGAACCCGGGGGCTGAACAAGTTTTAGAAAAACTTAAAGAGACTCGCAAGAGACCCTGCCGTTGCCCCAAAAAATTCCAGAAGAATTTTTGGTCCAGGGAGACGCCTCTGAGTGGGATTAGGGGCTGTCCTGCAAGTGGGTTTGGGGAGAAGAACACCCGTAGTTCCTCACCCGGGAAAAGTCCGGCCGAGAAAAACACGCCAAGTAGAGAGGAATGCCCGGGGCCCTTAAGGGGCATGAGGGCCGCGTACTACCCGATAGGTAAACCCTTTAAAGTAATCACGGGCATTCACCTCTAAAGTGGAGGGCACAAAACAAAGGAAAAACGCAAGGGTGACCCGGGGGTTCCTGCCACAGGACTTTAAGTTTTCTGTAGAACATCCCCCGGGGCACAACAACAAATGCGGGGTGCACGTCGCGGGGAAACTTTATGGGAGAAAGTTGCTCCCCCCCACAGGTCAAGAAGGGGGGGGATATGAAGACCGGGACTGGAAGTCTAAAGGGGGTATATATCCCCGCCCGGTTTTGGCATCTGTTGGGGGCCAATGCATGCCACCCAAAATAAGGAGCCCCGGGGGGAGTGAAAGGCCCTTGATAAATAGAGTCGACAGTAAAAACTGTCGACCCATGTTTAATCCCTTAGTACGGGAAACCAGCCCAATCTGGGCGGCCTTTTTATTTGGGGTAAGCATAGAGCAGGGGGGGGTGCTTACTCCCCCTGGGTCCCCCTCCCGGGTTTCCTGGCTGTAAAAAAGGTCACGGTAACTGATGGGCGTCGGGTTACCTCCCGCTACTTTTTGGGCTGGGGGTGTTCACACGGGGGAAGCCCTTTTTAACCCCCAAGGGGATAGTAGGGAACCACCCTGTTAGTAAGCGCTCGCGAGCAATATTTTGTTTTTTTGCTTTTCATGTTTCCATCCGTTTTGTTCGAAAAAAAAAATCCACGGAGCCCCAACCCTTTTTTACCCACTTCTGCCTTGTTCTGCCTGAAAGAAATGCGGTTCCAAGGGCAAGCTCACAATTGATACATTTGGGCCATGTGCTTCAGAAGATTTCAAAATATCAGAACACAACAAAAAAGTATTCATTAGTTACTGTATGTTAATGTATACTTTTTATATAAGAGACAACAGCAAACATAAGTATATGTGTTGGACCTGTCTTAAAACAAAAAGCATACACTTCAAAAAGGAAATTATTCCATGAAACAGATTCCAGTTGTATGCAACTTTTGATTAACCTGTTTTATAGAATAGTAAAAAGAAAAAAGAAAAGTATGCAATATGTATAGAGCTCCCCACCCATTTATTTAGCAGGTTGCTTATTTTTTTAAGGGTGTGTATCAGAAAAAAAAAAGTAACTTAATCAAACAATGTACTTAGTCCCTGTTTTCATGATGTCAGAATCCGAATCTATTGAGAACTTTGGGCAAAAATCCACGCCAAATCAAAAACATTAATGATTGTACTGAAAGTAAAGTACATGGGAGAGAGGATCTATGCACAGTTATAATTTTTACCACTTTCTAATCTGATGTAGCAAGACTCGGTGGGTCAAAAGCAAATTGAGGATTTGTTACAACCAACAGAGGGCGCTGTGGGCTTCTCAGCCCCTTTCCCATAATGCCTTGTGATATGCAGATGCTAAGTAGTGGGTGAAAAGGCAAAACAAAAACTCTACAGCCGTTCGTTCGGTGCTCTCCTTAAGGAGAGACCCTTCCCTTCTGAGTACCCGTTTGCCTCCCACACACCCCAGCCAGTATCTTCTCTACTCTGCATTGAAGAGGGCCAAAAATCCCGAAACAGCGTTGTCTGTAGATGAGAGATACTGGCTTGGCTAAAAAATCCTTTTTGCTTTCTCAAGACTCGGTGGGTCAAAAGCAAATTGGGGAAATTGTTACAACCAACAGAGGGCGCTGTGGGCTTCTCAGCCCCTTTCCCATAATGCCTTGTGAGATGTAGCATATATTCAGTCTAGTCAGTAATTGAAGAACAGGAAAACTGTGTTAGTTCCTCACTATAGAATGATTGGTTTTGATCAGTGAAATTCAAATTAAACATGACATTGATAATTAAGGGCATGTCATATCTGCAGATTATTCGTCTTTAACTTATTTAACTTTTATTTAAATCACTCTTGACTTTTTTAGGCTCTATGTCAAGTAGTTTGCTCCTTTATCTTGACTGATCAGATAGCAGGAGCAGTTTGTCACAGTCATTGCTCTTCAAGAAGTTGTCTAAAGGGAAGACTAAATGACCTCAGTCTGTGAATCAATACAAGAGTGTATAATTTAGCAAGACACTTGCTTGAGAACAGGAGACAGTAATAAATCAATGAGTTGTAAAAATCCCTAGACTTTATTTAAAATGTTGAGTCCCCAACCCAAATAATATTGAATCTTAAATGAAGACCACCGTTCCGACAACAGTTGTATTTGGATATTTGTATTGCACTTACAACTGAAATACTGCAGAAATAAGATATAAACAGCTTATATATAATGTAATATACCCATGTAGAAATGGCAAGTAATATCAAATCACATGTAATTTAGTGCTGTGAAGAGTTAGATTTATAGATTTCATAATGCATTTCAATATTATTATTCTGTGTAGATGGATTCTATATAAAAAACTAAAACTAAAACAATAAATTTGAAAAAAGCCCAACCGACAATATAAAGGAAATTTGAATTTGTTGTAATTTTTGAAACATTCAGACTAATTACAAAATAGTCAATGCCTTCTTTAACCTCTTCCTGATGGACGGTCATAATATTATAGCTCTAATTTTTATTCCTCCTCGCCTTCTGAAAGCCATAACTTTTTATTTTTTCACCTATAACATTATAAGGGCTTTTTTTTGCGGGACAATTTTTCTTTCAGAGGTGTTATTCATTTTACCATAGAATATACGGGAAACCGCCAAAAAAAAATTCAAGGGGGGAAAATAGAAAAATGGTTTTGGGGGAGTTTTTGCTTTTACGGCTTTTCATTTTTGGAATTATGTATTATCTGTATTTACAAGTTAATACCATCTGCCTGAAAATAGTATGATTTCCGTTATTCTTGGTACCTTTAAAAAAATTCCAAAAAATTCTTTTTTTTTAAATTCGTGTCGCAGCGCCATTTTGTGCGCCCAAAATAACTTTTTTTTGTGCTAACACCACAAATGAGTAAAGCGGAAATTTTTTGGGGGGGCTGAATTGCACTTTTTTGCTACAGTTTGGAATGCATGAAAATTTTTTGATAAATTTTATTCCAATTTTTATGGGATGGAAATTTCCCAAAAAACGCAATTTTTCCGTTTTGGGATTTTTTTTTTTCTTCTACGGTGTTCAGTGTATGATATAAATGTTGTTATATTAAAATTTTGATATTTTTTTACACTTTAAAACTTTTTTTTTAACTTTAACTGTGAATCCCACTAGGGGTTTTCACCACTAGGGGGCTCGATCATTTTTTTACAGCCTAAGCTTGTATAGACAATGCATTTGAGTTTACCAAAATTGGGGGACTAATAAAAAATAAAAATTTTGGGAGTATGGCAGCCTTCACAAGGCTTTTCCCGGCCATGTTCAGCGATCGGGACACAGCAATAATTTTAAACCCCTGATGTCCCCATCGCAGTGAAGAAAATGGCGTGGCCCCGTTTCTCCATTGATTTTTTGTTTTTGGGGGCCATCTTTGCCGCGGCGTCTAAGAGGTTAAACAGGGCGGGGTGGCGGCGGCGCCACCCCCCGCTTTTATCCGTCGGGGGTTACCCCGCAATTTGGCCCCAAAAAACCCGGGGCTGTGTAGCTACCCAAAGCCCCTTAAAAAAACATCAGGAGTTTCCATACCCTCCAATTTTCGGTAAAAGGGGGTTTAAGGGAAAGCTTTTTCCAGTGTTACCTATTTTTGGTTTATAAAATTTTACCTATTTATGAACCCTCAAGATTTTTAAAAAGGGTTTTAAACCCCCCCAAATTAGCAAATATTATTACAAAAAACATAACCCATTATAAATATAAAGTTTTTAAAAAAAAATATTTTTTGTTGTTTAAAATTTTAAATGTATTCAAACCCCAATTTTTTTAAAGAAAAAATCTTAAAAAAACTGATAAAATTGTTCTATCCTACTCCAGGGGGTTTTCAAATTTGGGGGGAACCCAATGAATACTAAAGACAGAAGTCATGTATGAGGCCCTGCATTATTCAGAATATAGCACATTTACTATTACTGTCTAAGAGTTAAAAACCACAGTTTTAAAAATAAAAAGGAAGGCCAAATTTTTTTTATTACAAAAAAAAAATAGCTCTGCTCTTTGACCAAATTTTTCTTTTTATGCCAAAAAACAAAAATTTTTAAAAACCCAAAAAAAACCATATTGGGCCACAAATCATTCCCCCAAGTACTTCTCTTTTATCTAAGTCAATCGGATGAGGCACAAAAGTGTCTAAAAAATAATGGGTAACGTGTCAGAACTGGGTTTTGCCATTTTTTTGTGTATTTTGCGGCAAAAACTGTTGTAGCCCTATTCTATGTTTTTCTTGGGTTTATTGGAAAAAAAAAAAAAACGTAAAATTAAAAAAAAACCCAAAAAAAAAAGCCCCCCCCCATTTGGTTTCCCGACACTACATATTTGAATGTGCCTAAAATTAAGCCCCCTAAAATTGCTATGCTATGCAAGATATAGCCCCCACGGGAGATTTTATGCCGGTTCATACATTCGGGGGGGACTATACCCTTATTTTTAAAGCACCTTAAAAAAATGCCATGGGGGGGCGCCCCTTTTTTTGACATTCACACAAATTTTGGGGAGCATGTTTTCCCCTTTGGGCTGCGCCATTTCTTTGGGCTATTTTTTCACCAAAAAAAATGTAGATGCCCTATTCTTATTAAAAAAACTGTAAATACATAAAAAAAGGACCCTTTTTTGCCAGGCTTGACACATTTTAAAGGCCCAAAGTAGGGGGCCCTCAAATATGCTAGCAATGATTGCTATGGGCAAATTAAGCTATGCAAACCCAATTAGGCGCATCAATTTTTTTAAAGCCCAAAGGGAAAACCAAAAACACCAGATTTTTTTACAGGATAAATTCATTCAAGGGGCCTATTAAAAGTCATTTAATTCGCTGTTTAAAATGGGGCGGGGGGCCTCTTTTTTTGACATTTTTGGCCCAATGGGCCCAAAATTTGATGTGCCACAAAATGCCCAAATGTAGCACAAAAAAAGGCACATTTTTTTAAGTTTTTTGGGCCAAAAAAAACTATAGTTTTAATTTTTTGGGCCCCAGTACCGGAATTTTCCCTTGGGGTTTTTTAAAATAAATTTAAATTTATATTGATAAGTGGTGCAAGTCTTCTTTAATTACTTTATAATGTGCAACAGAAAGCTTGGGAGAAAAAGTGCCCCAACCCCGGTTTTCCCAAAGTCTCTAATTTTCTGGCAAAAATTGAAAACCCCATTCAAAGGGAACCAGGGCTTTAAAGGGAAGTGTCATCAAAAAAAAAAACTTTTTGTTTAACTCACATTTTTTTTGTTAAACACATTTTTTATGGAATTTTTGGTTATTTTTTTTTATTTTCCAAAATCACTTTCAATATTTTTTTTTTGATTCTTAAGTCCTGCAA
This sequence comes from Phyllomedusa bahiana, assembly GCA_025379985.1. Taxonomy (NCBI): domain Eukaryota; kingdom Metazoa; phylum Chordata; class Amphibia; order Anura; family Hylidae; genus Phyllomedusa; species Phyllomedusa bahiana. The sequence continues at coordinate 13,070 of JAODAL010068980.1, forward strand.
TTTTAAATTTGGGCCACTAAGCCTAATAATAGTCTGACACTTCCTGTTCTGTAGAGAGAGATTTTCAGTGTCTGATCATTATCGGTAAATGCAAGTCAAATGAAAGGAGACACCAATGTGTATAGATAACACAGAATCCACCAGTGACAAGAGGAGATAGTCACAGTTCCCCCTCTCACCTCCCTGCACAGTGATTTCTTCCCAGGTCACAGAGCATGGCTAGAAAACTCTCCTATAGAAGTCTATGAGACAGAATCAGTCTTAAGGCTCCTATGTGCATAAAGCTGCTGTAAAGTATCTCTCTGACTGCTGTTAAAGCAGTGCAAGCAAGAACGTCTTCTTCACAATCATATATAGATGGCCAAATAGAGAAATCTACAATCAGGAAATAAAAACGGCTAAGAGGAAAAGAATATGGATCAGGGTTTTGATTTAATAAGTAAAACAAAAATTGCGACAGATTCCCTTCAAATAAGAATAATTGGAGGAAGAACAAAGCAAGTTGAGAAACTGCACAATTTTTCAGACTTTAAATCCTTATTAATCAGTCTTCTTTCCTGGCATAGGAATTTGGTGTATTTAATCTCTTGCAAAGATAACGTGCTTGATAGTTTATAGATCATTTCGAGAAATAATACAGACTGCTGTAGAGCGTGGACCAGCAGTTTGCCCTAACAGTAGGTGACATAGGAGCATTGGAGTGAAAACAAGCTTGGGTAAGGAAAAGACCAAGGATGAACTTTGGGTGGAGTTAGTTAACAAGGAGAGAGCACACAAGAGAGCAAGCCAATAGTAGAGGGACAGAGAAGAGAGCAGCAGACACTAGGAGATGAACGATACTTAATACTTACAGAAGATGTCTAGGGGCAGAACAACACTGGGCCCAGGAAATTCAGACACAGGGGTTGATTCAGGAGAAAGAAGGAGGCTTAAATATATATGGTGGAGATGGAATCTTGTCCACAGGTGGACGCAGAGATTTGAACCCCCAATCCCCACCGCCATTGTACAGTTACGATAAGAGATAAGAAGATATGATTGATCTGTGAAATAACACTCTTTTCTACTTTTGTAACTGCAAATTCCCGATAAATTTATTTGTACATTAACCAGGTGTTTTTGTGACTTTCTAAAGGGCCGTTCAAAGGCTTATTGCAGGGAGGTTGCACCCTTTGGCACGCCGTACTGCGTGCAATTATGTGGAATCCACCAGCCATTACGTAATCAAGTTCTCTTTTAGAGAACTATGGGATTCCTTCCCTCCTGCTTGGCAACAACCAAATTAATTTAAATTTAGATAATTGATCGATTTGTTATGGCATTTCAAGGTTTCGGGGAATCTGTTGGACAAAGATAGAGTGCACGAAAAAAGGTAAAGGATACAGCACTGCCCCAAAATAGGTTAATATAGGTGTGCTAAGCTAAAGAGTAAGACCCAAGTCTTCCACAAGTACTAAATGTAAAAAAAAGCAGCACTACCAATGTTCAAAGAAAGAACAGTGATTTAATCACCCAGATCCATGCATGCTACGTTTCAACCCCTCAGTGGGTCATTTTCAAGCCAAGCTTGAGGGGTTGAAACATAGCATGTATGGGTGATTAAATCACTGGTCTTTTTTTGAATATTGGTGGTGCTGCTTTCAGATAGAGTGCACTGCGTAGTAAATTGTCCTGTTTACACTGAATGCCAGTTTTTTTCTTCTTCATGATTTCTTTAAACAATTAGGTCACTTATTAAAAAACCAAGATATTCAAAGGAGTAGGTAAGGGCAGGTTATGATGCTACAAAAATAGAGTAACAAAAACATCCAACATGTAAAGGTTAACTATAATTCTCCCAGTGTACTCTAAAGAAAAAAAGCCAGTCTGTTAGCTGCTCTGTCTGTCTGTGATAGAGTGAGTCAGAGTGTCAGAGAGAGAAGATCAACAAAGCTGCAAGAGAAACACACCGTTACGCTTTCTCAGGAACTTTCCTGCTAATCACAAGTACAGCTGTGGGTGGGTACGCCGGGGACTGAAACCTTTGGAAATCAGAGGGAGTTATCTGCTGTCTCATCACGGTTAGAAGAGAAGTGTTAAAGCGGAGGGAACATCATATGTGACATCGGATGTTGACAGAAGGAAACCCCGTCTCAAACCGGTGATCAGAAATTAACCAAGGAAAAACCTGGGCCCGGTAAACATTCACACCAGCCAGGTAGAGACATTGGTTAGGCCTGTAGACAGATTAGTCAGGGTCTTATCTAGAGTCTGGCCTTAAATGGACATTTCCAGAAATAATGTCCACATGAGACTGTAGAACAAATCCTTCACCATTGTTGGTAATTTTGTTCGTCATTCTTGTTGGGGAGATCTTTAATTGGTTAATGTTACTTTGATTACAGCGGGTGCTTTCGGAAGTTTTTAAACCATTGTGTTACACAGCAAGCGCACCCCTGAAATAAGCGTCCACACTATCGTTCCAGTTACTTAGGGTTTTAATGAGGTAAATAGTGGTCAGATTTGACTGCTGATACATATCGGTGAGACCAGAGAATATTGTATGGCTGCACACTGCACAGCACAAGGGTCCCAGTTTGAGTTAATATGTGCATGTTCTTGAGGTTTCCGGAAAATACCCTTTTTATTCAGACTCCAGTAAAAATATTGTTTGGGATGCGTTTTTTTTACTTGAAATATGGTGGATTATTAATCATGTTCTAAGTTTTTTGAAAAAAACTGCAGTTTTGAAATCAGACCTCAAGAAAATTTGAATTGTGTGGACTACAACTAAAATTTTCAATTGAGGTCTATGGGGATGGTTTACAGTTTTTAAAACTCAAATCCGCATGTAAATCTGACAGGAATTGCTTGTTGTATGGACGGATCCTTAATTTCTAAGAAACAAAACTACTGAGCATTATTATTTATATACTTTTGCAGTGTTATTGTTGCTCTGCAGTGCACTCTATTGGATGTAGTTATCCTCAATTCACATGAAGCAGTGTGAAAGGGATTCAAGCCAAACCAGTTAAGTTCATCTGCAGACAGCTGTTTCTGGGTATTTGCCCCTCGTCAATGCAGAGTAGAACTTACTGTTTGACGCCAATAGAGTGCGCTGTGGAGCACCTCAGCTCTTTTTTTTTGCTTTATGCAAAACAGTCAGTGAGGCCTTAAAAGCGAGTAAATCCTCACAACAACCAATTTATTGGTTGCTCTCCCCAAGGACAGATATTTCCCCCTTCTAAGCCACTCTCGCCTTTCACCCAGCCAACCAGTAAGTTCTACTCTGCACTAATGAGGGGAAAATACCCAGAAACAGCTGTCTGTAGATGAACTTAACTGGTTTGGCTTAAAATCCTTTCACACTGTAAAGCTCCTGCAAGCTACATGTGAATTGAGGATAACTATATCCAATAGAGATTTGTTATGGCAGATACACGTCTAAAACCCCATAGAGATAAATGGGACTTGCTTTCTGTCTGTGATTTCCCCCAAAAAAAAAAACCCAAAAACCCA
>JAODAL010068981.1:0-16566 GCA_025379985.1 Phyllomedusa bahiana
GCCACACATCGATTTTTTGTTGCATACCGGAGCAGTTCCTCCCCTTGGACTTCGTTCGCCGGGGAAAGCCAGGTGTGAACTGCTGACACCGGTGCCCTACAAAAGTGGTGTGATGGAGCATACTTGGGGAGGCTGAGTGGTGGTGGTGGGGAGTGGAGGAGGCGGACATTGGCGCAGGAGCCGCATTTTGACAACGGGAGGAGAAAGGGGCGCTCCGTCCAAATGTTGGTGTCCTGGGCCGGAAGCACATTCACCCGTGGACCGAAAAGGGGACATGTCCGGCCCCTGACCATAGTTACAGCTCCAAATCCATGCTGCCGTCCCCTTGGAAAAAACCGATAACTAAAGGACTGCCCCCCTTCTGTTCACATATTTATAAAGTGGGTACTGCCCTTTTTGGAAACAAAAATTTAGGGGTTGGAACTCCCCATCTCGGCTCGGCACAAGCATTAGTTCTCTGAACGGTGCAGAGTCCCCCATTTGGAAAGGGAGCGACTGCAGCCCCAACAACTTGGACGCGCTTCTGCACTTGGGATGGTTGGACGCATACTGTTGTTTTTTGCAATCGCCCCGTGAACGACTGCTGGCGCCATGAGTAGCGAGGAGCGGAGCATCGGGGACCGGGAATAAAATGTCAAAGAGAAACAGCTCCCTCTGCGAGGTGGTGGAGCCTTGACAGGCTGCAATGGCATGGGCCACTGGGCGCTGCTGTTGCTGCGGGGGCAGGAAACCTCCACATCTGAGCCACGTTTCTCCCAGGCCACCGGAGGGGTGACGCTGTGTTTACCAGGGCCAGGGTGCCAACTTTAAATTCCCGGGCCACGCTTCCCTTTCTGCCTTTTCAATTTACAAAACCCCAATTCGGCTCCCCCGGTGTTTTAGCAAAGAGCTGCCACCCCCGCCGGTATCGGATTTTTCCCCAAATGCCCCGACTGAGTGACTACTACCGCTGCTGCCTCGCTGAGCCCCTGTGCCGCTACTTTCGGGGACCTGCAAGGGGGGTTTTTTACCCCATGCCGCTTGGCTCCCGCTCACATTGCTGCTATCCGGGTGACCCCGGGGCCACACGACCCATTGGGGCGGGCTGCGCCGCTGCCAAAACGCGCAAGCTGACGCCCCTTCTCCTGACGATGATAAGCCCTTTTCCCCCCCCCGGCTCCCAAGTGCGGTCAGCTACAATCATCATTTGTGTTTCATCGTCATGCGTCCTCATCACCGGTCTTGTATGCAGAGGCTGACCCCCACAAATGACCCCCATGCCCCTCTCAACTTATACTTTGCCGCCTACTGCAAGAAACAGGGGGTATTGGCCCTATTTCTTGCTGCCAATAGTGCTGACTGCCCCCCTCAAATTGTTCCCCCCGGGTATATATGGCGCTAACCCAGACCCAAAAGTGTCTCGGCTGAGGGAAACCGATGGGACCCGAGGCGGGGTTTGGGACAGGGGAGGGTCGCTGACCCTCCCCCGGGCCATGCCAACTAAGGGTTTTTCTGACGTTCCCACCGACTCTTGACTGGGGGTTGTCAGATTTTCATCTGGGGGTAAGTGGGTGACCTAGTCAACCATTAAGGGGGGGGGGGGGGGTGATCAACACATGGGCCCCTAGATGACGCGGCAGTTTTTGGCCTCCCCGAGTGACCCCGCTGCGACGTCCCCCTTTCTGTGCTGCGCCTGGGCCCAGAATGTTTTTGCCTCGCCCCTCGCAGGTGAAGGCCGCCACCCCCTCTGTTGACATACGTTTGTTCTAAAATGTACAGACACTGTTTGATGAAAATATCTGTATATGATAAAAACCACCCTGTATTTGACTCCAAATGAACCAGTAACAAGCTTGGTAACACTTGGAATAAATTGCGCTCCACAAATGGGCGGAAAAATTGCTTGATGGGGCCCTTTAAAACTCGTGTATTTTACTGAAAATTAAAAACACAAAAGCTTAATTAACCTTCGTTTTTGGGGAAATTTTGCTACAGAAATTTTTTTGTGGGGGTGAAAAACAAAATTTTTTTTACTGAGTACAAAATTGCAGAACAACGCTTAATTAACCCCGGATGTAAATTGTGCCAAACAAAATTTGGGAACCACAATACAGCTTTTGGGGGGTTACAATGGAGGGTTTTTCGCTACCAACAGAAAAAATTTTAATTAACCCTTTGGCTATGAATTATGCTACAGGGGAAATTTTAAAAATTTTTGGGCCGTGAAAAAAGACTTTTTTTTTTTTGTCACCACAGCAAAAAAAAAACGCTTAATTAACCCCCGATGTAAATTGCGCAAAGAAATTTAGAGCCAAAAAATACAGCTTTGTACTGTTTTCAATGGCGGTTTTTTTTACCACACAACAAAGAAAAAATTGTAATTAACCTTCGCTTTTGAATTATGCTCCGGAAAATTTTTAATTTTTTTGCGGGGAAAAAGACGGTTTATGTTTTTGTCCACCACAGCAGAAAAACAACGTTTAATTAACGCCCTGGATGTACACATTGCGCTAAAGAATTGAGGGCAGCTCCACAAACTACTAGCTTTGTAGGCGTGTTATCAATTGGCGTGTTTTCTACGGCTACACAACAAGAGAAATAATTGTAATTAACGCTCTGCTTGTGAATTATGCTACAGAAACATTGTAATTTTTGGCGGTGAAAAAGATGGTTTATTTTTGTCACCACAGTAGAAAAAACAACGCTAATTAACCCTGATGTAAATTGTGCAAAATAATTGAGCAGTCCTCCACAACTAGCGAGCTTTGTAGGCGTGGTTTTATCAATTGGCGTGTTTTTCTACGCTACACAACAAGAGAAAAAAATTTGTAATTAACCTTCACTTGTTGAATTTAGCTCAGCAGGAAAATTTTAAATGTTTTTGGCGGTGAAAAAGGACGGTTTTATTTTTGTCTATCACAGCAAGAAAAAACAACGCTTAATTAAGTCCTGGATGTGAAATTGCGCAAAAAGAAGTTGAGCAGCCACAACCAAGAACTTTGTAGCGGTTTTACAATGGCGTGTTTTGCTACCTGCTCACAAATAAGAGAAAAATTTTAATTAACCTTCGCTGTGAATTATGCTCTACAGGAAAATTGTATTTTTTTTTGTTTTTTTTGGCGTGAAAAGGACGATTTTTTATTTTTTGTCACCTAACAGGCAGAAAATACAATGCTCAATTAACCCCTGATGTAAATTGCGCCAACAAATTGAGGTGGTCAACCACAAACTACGAGCTTTTGTAGCAGTGTTAGCAATGCGGTTTTCTACGTGCTACACCCAACAAGAGAAAAAAATTTAATTAGATCCGTTCGTCTGTGAATGTAGTCTATAGGGAAAAAATTTTATTTTTTGGCGGTGAAAAAGACGGTTTTTCATTGGAGTCAGCGCACAGCGAGAAAAACAAACGCTTAAAAGAGGACCTGTCACCAGGTTTTTTTTGTATTGTAAAATAAATGACAATACGCACAGAAGGCTTTGTAAAAAACATCCCTAATTTGCATAAAGGAATAAAATAAAATCCTAAATAAAGCTGTTATGACTTCTTTTTAGTATATGCAAATGAGGGGGACTGGCAAAGAGTCAAACTTACGTTTTGCGTCAGAGAAGAGTCAATCAACCATCAGTTACATTTGTGCATAAACCGACTCCGCCTTTATTGTAATTATTTTGGGCCATTGTATTAGAAATCCCCGCATGTGTGTATTTGTCCTTAATGCACGATGCAGCAAGTTACAGTCTCTTCAGTGTAATCTTCATTGTTTGCAATCCTTCCGCCAGCTGAAGCAGTCTGCCTGGAGGTTTTATGTGTAAATGGAGGCATCAGGGTAGCGTTCTCCTGAACGCTTCCCTGCTAAGCCACCATCCCTCGGACCGTCGGCACCGGCGAAATACTCTCATAGTGCTTTCAATAGAAGTCTGCTTGAGAGCAGGAAAGGCCCCCCGAGCACTATGGAATGGGAGCGGGCTTAGGGCGGACCGCACCGAGCTCGCCATTCGCCCCCTCCCTTCGAACTGAGTAACGTAGGCAGCAGAGAAAGGTGAGTGTGTGGGCAGAGGAGATGGGTGGCAGAGAGGTGCTTAGAGGAAATGGTGGCGAGAGAGTGGTGCAGAGGAGATGGGTGGCAGAGAGTGTGTGCAGAGGAGATGGTTGGGCAGAGTGTGGCAGTAAGGGAAGTGGGTAGGCAGAGTTGGTGCAAGAGGGAGGATGGGTGGCAGAGTTGATGTTGAGCGAGCCCGCGCAGAGGAGATGGGTGGCAGAGTGTGTGTTCAGAGAATTGGTGGCAGATGTGTGGCACAGAGGAGATGGTTGCAGTGTGTTGCAGAGAGATGGGTGGCAGAGAGTACACAGAGGAGATTGGGTGGCAAGAGTAGCGGGCAGAGGAGATGGGTGGGCAGAGTGGTGCAGACGAGAGGATGGGTGGCAGAGAGTTACACAGAGGAGATGGGTGGACAGAGAAGTACGGCAGAGGAGATGGTGTGGGGGCAGAGAGTACGGCAGAGGAGTATGGTGGCAAAAGAGTAACTCAGAGGAGATGGGTTGGAGCTAGAGAGTACACACGGAGGAATGGGTGCAGAGAGCTACCGAGGAGAGGATGGCAGAGAGTACGCAGAGGAGATGGGTGGCAGAGAGTAAGCAGAGGAGATGTGGGAGAGAGTACGCAGAGGAGATGTGGGTCGAGAGAGTGTGTGCAAGGAGATGGGTGACAGAGAGTGTGTGGGCAGAGGAGTATGGGTGGCAGAGAGTGTGTGGCAGAGAGCATGGGGGCAGAGAGTGTGTGCAGAGGAGATGGTGGCAGAGTGTGTGTCATAGGAATGGGTGGCTAGTAGTGTGTGCGCAGAGGAGATGGGTGCTCAGAGTGTTGCAGAGAGATGGTGGCTAGAGTGTGTGCGCAGAGGAGATGGTGGGCAGAGTGTGTGCGGGGCAGCAGGAGATGGGTGCAGAAAATGTGTGGCGCAGAAGAATGGGTGGCAGAAATGTGCGTGCAGAGAGATGGTGGCTAGAGTGTGTTGGCAGAGGAGATGGGTTGCAGAAGTGTGTGGTGCAGAGGAGAATGGGTGCAGAGAGTACACAGAGGAAGATGGTGGCAGAGAGTAGGGCACAGAGGAGATGGGTGGCAGAGGTGTGCGGCAGTGAATATGGGTTGGCCAGAGTGAGTGTGGCAGAGTGATGGGTGGCAGAGAGTTTGTTTTGCATAGGAGATTGGCTAGAGTGTTGTGCAGAGGAGATGGGATTGGCCAGAGTGTGGTTGTGCAGAGGAGCTATGAGGTGGCAGAATGTGCGTGCAGAGGAGATGAGTGCAGATGTGTGGCGGCAGAGGAAGATGGGTGGCAGAGTGTGTTGGCATAGGAGATGGTGGGCGATAGTGTGTGGGCGGCAGAGGCAGATGGTGGCAGAGTGTGGGTGCGGGCAGAGAGCTGGGGTGCAGAATGTGCGCCGTTGGCAGAGGAATGGTTGGCAGATGGGGTGCAGAGAGATGTGCAGAGTGGTGTGTGGGGGCCAGAGGAGATGGTTGGCAGAGAGTAGCACAAAAGGAGGTGGGGTGGCGCAGAGAGTACACAAGAGGAGATGTGTTGGCAAGAGTACACAGAGGAGCATTGGGTGGCAGAGTGAGTGTGCAGAGGAGATTGGTGGCAGAGTGTGTCGGCAGAGGGAGATGGGGTTGGCAAAGTGTGTGTGCAGAAGGAGACTGGGTGGCAAGAGTGGGGTGAGCGCAGAGGAGATGGTGGCAGAGTGTGTGCGCAAGGAGATGGGTGGCAGAGTGTGTGCGCGATTGAGGCAGAATGGTGGCAGAATGGTGGCGTGCTGAGGAGATGGGTGCCAAGTGTGGTGTGGCAGTAGGAGATGGGTGGCCAGAGAGTAACAGCAAGGAGGTGGGTGGCCAGTAGAGTACACAGAGGAGATGGGTGGCAAGAGTAGGCAGCAGTAGGAGATGGTGCAGAGATACACAGAGGAAGATGGTTGGAGAGTGTGTGCGGGCAGCAGGGGTAGATGGTGAGCAGAGAGGAGCACCAGAGGAGATGGTGGCAGAGTGTGTGCGCAGGGGAGATTGGTGGCAAAGTGTGTGGCGGCAGGGGAGATGAGTGGCTAGAGTTATGTGGGCAGAGGGATATGGTGGCAAGTGTGTGCCGCAAAGGAGTGTGGCACAAGTTGTGGTATACTTTCCAGTGGGTGCGGAGGTGTGGTGTGTATTTCAAGTGTGGTTCAGAGGGTGTCGTGTGTAGTATTTCAGTGCGTTTGCGAGGGGTGGTTGTGTATTTCAGTTGTGTGGTGTGGTGAGGGTGTGTGTGTGTTTTGCAGTGTAAGTGAAGGGGTTAGTTTTAATGTGTGTGCGAGGGTGTGTAGTTTTGAGTCTCTTGGGGAGGGGTATGTGTGTTGTGTGTGTGGGAGGGATTGGTTGTTTGAAATGTGGCAAGGGGTATGGAGTTTTGCCCACTTATCTCCTGTCTCCTGGCGGCCTGCGTCTTCCATGCTGGTGGTCTCAATGAGGCAATGAGACAGGCACAAGGGTAGAAGTTGCCCTCCTTGGCTCCCTTTTTCTCCCTGCCAGCCCCTGTGGTCTGTCTTGGTGGCTCGCAGAGGGCTAGAGACAGCCGGCAGGAACAGACTCTGTGATTGCCTAGTGCAATAGCCTATTCAGCATTCCAGGAAAGGGCTGGATGACACTCCTATCCACCCAAAGGTTGGCCACCGCAGTATTCCCTATCCTCGGAAAGCTGGATGTTACCTGTGGAGTGATGGGTGTCACCCCAGGCCTTTCTTAGATTCTGAAGCAGGGTAATCCAGCCTATGTGTATGAGTGTCAATGTTTCGTTATTTAGCAGGTTGCGCTCATTTTTGGAACTACCGTCGGTATTCCGTGACTACTTCGATCACCTTGTATCTTTTTTTTTCTTCATATAAATTGGGTTAACAGGAACGGGCTGGGTGTCGGGGAGTGTTTTTATTTTAATATAAAAGTTTTTTTTTCGTGCAATTGTTTGTGTTTTTTTTCCATAAGCAATTCAGTGATAGTTTAGTGAGAGTATCTGACCGACACCTCTTCATTAACTATCCGCATCGGGAGCCCTTGGTGTCAGCCCAGATGTGTTTCTTTGTTGCCTAAGCTGAGCATTTAACCCCGTGTTAGCTACTACCATTCGAAAAGTACCCCCGCAGTACCAGCACACACCCAGGGGTACTGGGAAGAGCCGGTAACCATCAGAAAGTGAAGCCTCTAATGTTGAGGGGTGCGCGCTTCTGGACAGGTCAGCCTGCAGGGCTGGGTATTTTTTAGAATGGAAAGAACGCAGTATTTGATGGTTCTTGCCGGCATTCTGATTATACAGGCTGCCCAGGCTGTTGGCTTTACCTTTGGCTGGTTATGGAAATTGGGGGGACGGCCCCATGATAATTTTTTTTTCTGAAAAAAGGTAATTTATATTTTAATTAGAGAATCTGCACACTGGGCATCCACTGTAATGATTAACAGGAGGTGCCCTGATTTTTAGGATTCTCAGATAAGTACAATGAATATTTGAAAAAAAAATAAGACGAGAGGTCTCTTGTGCACTTTTTCGCATACTCAGCCAAGGTAAATACCAAACAGGCTTTGGGCAGCCTGCTAAGATGCAGAATTGGATGGTCCATTAACACTGGTCTTCCTGCTTCTTATTCTAAAATTATCAGCCTTGCAGCCCGCCCCAGAAGGCGGATCCAACACATAGAGAGGTCGCACTTTCGAGGGTGTTTACGCGGCTTTCCGCAGTACGGTCCCATGTGCTTTAGGTAGCTGGGGCAATACTGACACAGTTATGTCCACCTAGGGGATGACAAAACCCTGACTGCTGGTTGACAGCCAAGCCGCGAGCGCTAGTAATGGAGAGGCATCTGTCAATACGCGCCATAACTAAACCTGGAAATTAAATGGAAAAAAAAAGACACAATTTACAGTCAAAAAACTTTTATTTTAAATGAACACTCCCCGACAACAGCCCTCTTTCACGCATTTTATTTAGCAGAAATCAATCCAACGTTTTTTTGTCGGTCACATAATTTCTCAATGAGTCCCGAGCATAGATCCGCAAAGGGGAAACACTGTATGAATATAAGAACATGAAAAAAAAATGACAGTACAAAACTCCATCTCCCTGCATCCCCCTGAAATCATTCCGCTCCAACTGATGCTTGCCGCTGGGGGTGGCAGGGTATCGAAAGTCAAGTCCTGCACAATTATGATTATCTTGGGATGCATGGCGCAGCCGTGAGCATAATCTCCTGGGGGATGGTCCCTATGCTCCCCCAAAGAATTGTAAACTGTGCATCGTGTACTCGCCTCTCCCACGGCACTCCGCTGCCTGCACCAGATTGTGGCGTTTATGTTATCTGCTAGTACCAACACAAAATACAACCCATCACCCCCATATACCTCCTCCACCTAATACCCCATAAATTCCTCCCTGCACCGTCCAGTTATCAGCTCCACCTATCGGCCGCCATACACCTTTCCACGCTAGCACTCCCACCTATCATCCTACCATGTTGCTTGTACAGAGTGGCTTACAGGTAGGACAGTGCTGAAAAAAATAGAATTCTAAGAGTGCTTGTGGTGGTAAATTGTGGGCAGACGAGTCGTGTGCGGAAGAAGTACATCGTGGACAGGATGGAGAAGAAAAGGGAAAAGATAACAATTCGCAGTCACAGAGACGTCTCGCGTGTAGTCCCCTTACATGTTACTCCGCAGCTGTATCACTTAAGTGTCCTGCAAGAAGCCAGAGTGTATCACCTGTATGGACTTACCCAACTGTATAATGCACTGTATGGTGGGTAGAATATTGTGGATTGTAAATTTAATGGTTTAGTGTAGGCACAGTTTTTGGTGGTATCTCCGCCCAACTCTCCTGGATGCGCTGAATAGGCTTAACCGAGCAGTCCAGGAAAGGCTGGGTGAACGCCAAAACGCCAGCTTTTGCCATTCAAGAGTCGTAAGCCACAGTTTAGGTGAGCTGTAGTGTGGGCGTTTTCGAAAGGGGGAGTGGGCTCTCTTCCCCAGCACCATCAGAGAGGGGTCATGGTTTATTGGAATTTTTGGCGGCGGCAACCCCACACCTCAATCTCCTGCTCTTTTTACTTTCAAAAGTTTGGGAGTATGATGTATACCTGTGTGTGTAATTGTTATGAATACTATAGTTTGTGTATATTAGCTGTGTAAAGGATATGTATGTGTTATGGTCATGTGTATTTATAGATGTGGTGTAAGTATATTGCCTTGTAGTATATGTACCAGCTGGCATGTTAATATACTGTGTATGTAAATTGTCTGTATCATATGGTTGTACTATTTATGTGTAAAATGTCAGTGTATATGTATATTTTTGTGTACATATATGTAGTATGTGTGTATGTGGTATTATATTGTAGTAAATATGTCCTGATGTCGTGTATAGTATAGTATGTAACACATTATGTGTGTATACATGTGGTGACATGTACTGTATGTTGTGTCAATGTGTGTAGTTAAGGGTGTAATATTATGAATTCTGTGTGAGTGTATATACTGTGTTTTTTTTATGTATTCATATTATTAGTATGTTTGTTGTTATGTATATGTGGCTGTGGTATATAACTGTGGCTTGTATTTATGTGTGAATATATAGTTATGTATAAATAGCATGTGTTGTATTTTTCGTGTATACATATGTTTTGTGGTAGGCTATATTTAATAATGATTTTTATATAATGTGTGTAGTATGATATATGAATGTATATAGTGCGTCTATTAAAAACGTCTGTGTGTAATAAACGTGTGTATATATTTATACATATAATCAACACAACATATATATACATAAATTTCAATATTGTCACCAATTATTGTAACTAAAGGCTCAAGTTCACACGGGTTTATTGCCGACGTTAATTGCAGGGACAGATTTCGCCCCCCATAGACATTAATTATTTCACAGCGCGTACACGCACCGTATATAATTGTATGGTCACTTTCTCCCTGCCCTGGCCGTATTAGCAGAGGCGGGGAGAGGAGACAGAATCCATAGTACTACTATGAGAACTGTGGATTGAACCGTAATGCCTGGTACGGATTCAGCGCTTGTAATTGCAGCGCAAATCCGTGCGCGCAGTACGGGGGCTGGAATCAATCTCAGATACAGCCGTGTGAACGAGGCCCGTAAAAGGTAAATTCATGGTCGCCGCGTGGGTTGACATGTAAGACTATAATATGATGGTGAATTATATTTGTAAAATAATTTTTTCTTTTTGACGCTCGTAGTTATTTTGCCCTTGTACAAATCATTGTTTTTTTAGCAAGCGCAAGACGAAAACATATTATATATATCATCGATAATGAAGGTGATTGTCTGCCTGTACCTGAACTGCAGGATATGGCTTTATCTATTAGATATAATTCTTGCATCTTGTGATGATGTTTTGTGGCTTACATTGTATAATGGTGATGTTCACACGGTGTACAGTGGCTTTTTCCTTGTGCGTCTTTGCTATATGCCTGCTGTGGAAGTAATACACTGCCAGGCGGCATACTTCCTACAGAGGGCACTCTAGCACCGGCCTTCACTGGCTCCCGCATTTTCCCCATTTACCCTTCATTTTTGCACCACACAGTAAATGCGTAGAGAATACATTGTCAGTATCATAGCAGCTCGTATTTTGGCAGTGTGGAATATAGCCAGGAAGACGCGCATCAACTCAAATAAAACAAGATTCACTGAAACCAATGATATGATGTTTAGGATCTATATGTGGCAATATTGTATTCAGCGTGGTTGGGGTTTAATAACCGGGTTCTATTTTGTAAGCCAGCTGTTGGGGACAGACTACGTAAGGTCTTTGAAGTGGAGATAAGAATATTGTTAGGCCGGCCTGCCCTGAGTTAGCAATGTAAACTAGGGACGACCCTACTTTTAAGAGTGAGGATAAGGGCTATGTTTCAGCACGGCGTGTCATGCTTCCGTGTTAGCATCAGCGCTTTTTGTTACTGCATTTTGGATCTGTCCCTTCGTCGGCCGCAAATCAGGGACTCTAAAACACGTGCAGCTACAAATAGGCAAGGTGATTACATTGTCTTTTAATAGAGAAAGATCCAGCGTCACAGGGGTGTGATTTAGGCAAAAGTGCTCCACAGCCCCGCTTCACCGAAGGCACTTGTACATAGAGGGGGAGAAGGTTAGGAGGGAACCGATTCCATCCGAACCGCTCGGCTCCCTGTAGATCAACAAGCATTGGATGCACACTGAGTGTGGCAGCTTCTACTGAAATGGCTGTCAGCGGCCTGTTGTGATGCGGCCGACGGGAGGTCAGAGAGGTAAAGCGTCGGCCAGGCCGAGGGTGGGGGCGGTCCAAGTCGCACCCACTGCGTGAGCGGCGGTCGGCCCTTGCCTCACCCCACCGCTGGGGTGGAGCCGCTGGACGACACGTGTCCCAGTCCACGGCTACTCTTGGCTACTGTAATTTCAAATTAAAGAACCAGGTTCCCGCTAGCCTTCATATACGATTCGTATTGTGCGCGGCGGCGTGGACTAGGCGTGAATCCATATTTCTCTCTATGAGAGGCATAATGGATTAGTACTGCGTAATCCCGCGACATAGAAATGTCACGGTTCGCCAAAATAAGACATGTGAAACATACCCTAGATTCTGAAGGGGGTACAGGCCGTATAAGACAAAATCTCCAGGGGTTAGTCCCGCTCTGTTTTCCTCCTCTAGCGAGTACTTCGTGCCCTATACAGGTATGGGCCTGTACCGGCCGGCTCATCCCACTCCTGTGAAGTATTATTGTATAGGAGTTTTGGAAAAAGGTAAAAGCAGATGGCTGGAGAAAGTGAAGTTTCTAGGATACTTTGTTGGTCCAACAATCTGGCAGGGGAAAAGATTTTCAGTCAATGAAGGTGTGGACCCAAAGGAGAAAGAAATAGAGAACCTGCAAGCGAACCTCTGAGACAACATAACCTGTGATCCACTAAATGTTACCTGAACTGTAATTCACTTATATGTCAGCTAGTAGCTGCGGCATCATGTGGAGCAGGGGCATAGGGGGCTTATATAGGATTTTGGCAGAGATAGCAGTCGCCCTTTTCAGCCTCATAAGAAGAAATACCAGCATTGTAAGTAGCCACATGGTATTTTGGGGGGCCCATATTAACTTTTTGCACTAGGGGCCCAAGTTACGACTCTTGCCTGTGGTAGGCAACTGCTATCTAACACTGTAGGTCCACTGTATGGGCAGTGATATATGGTCAAGTGGTAATGGTTTATATTCAGTAAATGGGCTGGTGATATTATTCAGCACTTCACTTAATGTGGTGTGGATATCTGTCATGATGTTGTGGTAAATTGGGTCTTCAGTGGAATTATTGGTAATTTTATATGATAGTGTGGATTGTGTTTTATATTAAGGGCGATGTTACCTGTAATTGTTGCGAACCAATTAGTTTAGTGGTTTTAATAATGCAATACATTGTGTTAAGGCTTTTGAATGATTTTTTGTTATTTATGTAAAATGATTATTCATTCAGGGAAGAGGGACATATATCATTCTAGACCTTTTTATGTTTCACGCACCGTGTCCTGGCTGCATATTAGGTGAGTGGAGACTCAAAGCCACAGTGCCTCCATATTGATTACAGGTTATGTGTTGTAGATGTCCATCCACATAGGTCTGTATATTTTGAGAAGAAGACTGAGTATTAGTCAGTGTTCATGTGTGGAGAATGGGTGGACTTTCCAAATCACAACGCACCTCTGGTGGACTAACCTAAGCCCTCTCCAGTCCCGACACTTGAATGAAAGGCATACTTTTCATCTTAGCTTCTCCCTCTTTCTCACTTGAGATCTCTTGGCTCTCCTCTTTTTCTCACTTTCTTCTCGTCCTCTTGTTTAATAAATCATTTAATTCAATATCATCACTCACTCAAAGATTCTTCATGAGGAAAGATAAGAACCATGTAGGAAGGAAAAAGGATGTAAGAAGTGAACTACAGCAAATGTACGAATTGGTCGATGTCTATAGGCATTGATGACTCGCTAGCAGTCAGTAAAGAGCTCCGACTTCTGTTTAATGTGGCCAGTAAGCTGAACGCAATGTGCGAGATTTGCAATGAGATTATGCAAAATCAGTAAAATCCCTGTTGTGGAATAAGTGGGGCGGCGGCATACTGCCAAATAGCCAGGCCCATTAACACTGATGTCAGAGGGCTAAAGTTTTAATATGCAGATCTAGACTGAAAAAGGTCTTTCAGGAAGGTAACAACTACGCCGTTTTAGAAAAAATAAAGGCAGGCTTTTTGGGCTATTGTTTAGCTACACAGGACACCACATGTGTTCTTTGATGTGCATATGGTTTTATATGTGAAAAACCTGGTGACAGGTTCCCTTTAATTAACCCCTGGATGTAAATTGCGCAAAAGAATTGAGCAGCCAAAAATGAAGTGGTATTTGTATTGTAAAAACGCTGTTTCTTTAAATGAATACAACAGGAACTGGCTTAGATCCCCCTTGGATTTTTCAATGTGCTGTGAGCAGATAGCATTAAAATGTATATGCAGCTGCAGTGGAGGCACACTGAACTTCAGATCCAATACCCCCAAAAAATCAGATATAGAACATTAAGAGAAGCAGTCTCTGAGACAAGCTGAGACACCCCACAAAAATCGCTGTATAAAAATCAGTTCTGCAGTACGAGCTATCACAATGAGCGCGAGCAGCACCTTCCCTGATCAGTACAGTGAGAGGAGTGTGAGCTCCCAGCGTCGCGCCCCGGACTTATATAGTGCGGTGACGTCACAGAATCCCGCCGGTCTCTGATTGGCTTCATCTCTGCACATGTCATGCATGCTATGCCCTTCTTCCTCCCAGATTGCTTTGCCCCATGTAACGCCATGTGCTCGCAGCCATTTTATCAATCAAAAGCACACTTCATTCACCCGAAGTACCCCAAACTTCGACTTCGTTCAGAACCGAAGTTTTCCTGAAATTCTAAATGAATTCCACTTCGTTAGAATCAATTCGCCCATCTCTAATAATAATGTATCCCATGACAATTGAGTTCAGCTGCTGAAACAAACTATACATAACATACTTGAAGTGGCCCAAGCGAACAAGTTTCAATTGCTGTGCATGCCGCTTATTTCTTCTGGCATGTTTGCGTTCCCACCAATGACATGTGTACAGGCCATACTCACCGCATTACTTGAGCACAAGCCAATTCCTCCAGTATGTGAAATACGGATAGTGGTACTTACAAACGCTATGGTCAAATGTCTGAAGACTACATGGCTCTCCCTTACTCAAACCACTAACTATCCCAGGACAATTTCACCCTTGCTCAGGAGTATAGCCTCAGGTCCATTGCAAACTACACCCACATTCACTCCACCACCAGAACCAGACTCATTCATGGACTTACCCCTACCTTTAGCAGCACCACCACCATCACCATTCAGCCACTGGATTCCTTTTCTCTGCCGGTTCAAAACCTTCTCATCCATCAGCGGCCAGACACAATACCCCGGGGATCAATTCAATAATATGTGCCTTTTACACCCGAACAAGTCAATAATTTTATGACCCAAAAAAAACCCTATGGCATTTTTACGTGGCATCAGCAGATTACAGAAGACATATTCTGCCTCTTGGAAAGATCTATACCATGTTGCCAGCATCAAGGCTGGGGATTACTTTTGGCCTATCATCAAATCAGCCCTACAAGAAGACACTGTTGTGGACATCAGTACTTACTCATCTGTGAAGAGTTCTGCCGTCATCTTCATTCTTGGGCCAAGGAACGCTTGGCTGAATCCTCAGTGAATATCTTCAATTCTACTCAGAGTCCTACTAAATCCGTGGAGAATTTTTATCACCGGATGTCTGCCTTATTCCAGGAACATGGATTTGACATGAACACTAAAGCTCACAGAATCCTTTTTTCAACGGCGTTTGTTAAAGGTCTCCTTAAACCCATTCGGGATTATTTTGAAACTATTCGAACAGAATATGCAGAGTTAACCGGAAGTCAACTTCTCTCCATTGCTGATTCGGGCACAGACTGATTCATCCCAACAGTTAAAGAAGGTTTCTAAAGTGACCCTATTTCAAGAGCTTCCACAGGGCTCTATAGCTCAGCCAGACACCATACTCTACAATCAACCAATGAAAGTTTTCCCTGGGTATCAACCTACAGACTCCAATCAAGAGGAACGGTTTCGCGACCTATCCAAGAAAACACACTCTTGGGGGACAAGGCCCGAACTCAGAAAACTTGTTTTTACTGCAACCGATCCGGACAGTGCCGCGCTAAAGCTCGTGACGACAAAAGGAATCTTGCTACCAATGGACAGCAACTACCACAATACCCTCAAGCATATAATCAACTTCAACCTCAGTATCAAGTTTTTGAATATCAACCGTCAAGACTCAACCAACAAACACAACGCAGACCTCAGTCCTACAATAATAATCCATCTATTGGACCTCAATTTACTAATATTAACCATAGTCAGTGCAAACAAGCATATCCTCAAGATGAATCTTATCCGCCTTTCCAACCTCAAGACACCTCCTATCGTCCTCAGCCATAGGACTCCGGAAAAACTATCTCTATCATTTTACTCAACACGGGTTCAGAGAACACAGCGGTGTTCTCTGAACCCGTGTTGACCGTCAATCTTCAAATTAATGGCCACCAACTTCCTTACCTTGTAGATACAGGTGCAGCCAGATCGGTTTTGAAAACTTCTGACACTCCACCGGACATCATACTTTCTCCTGACTACATTTCATGCATTGAAGTGGATGGACAACCAACACAGACTTGCTCAACCTACCCTGTGCCAATTGGACATCATGGACTCCTGTCTAGACTACTTATCTCTCCTACTTACCCAACTAATCTGCTTGAAGCTTATCTTCCACGATAAGTGAAAGCAAAAGGGTATTGACAGTCCTTGTGTAGTGGGACACTGAAGAAGACATTGCAGAAACCATAGACTGTGAAGTTGGCAGCTGAAGAAGGTACTTGGCTGAGGAGACATTTTGTTTGGGGACCCGACGGTTTTTCACAATCCGTGTACAGCAATGACTGCTCCTGAGTAGTTGGTTGAACCCATTTTTTTATCGACAAAGTTTAAATCGGCAAGGTTTTTATGGTGACGAAATTTTCAGTCATGCGATAATTAAGGTTAAAAATCTGTGCATTTATCTTTAAGATCGCGTCCTTTTTCGGCGCTTCTTGTCATTTTGGCGGCCAGGGGAAAAACAGGGTTACAGAATAAAAGCAGGGTGAGATGTGGTGCGATGTCATGACTGGGATGTGTATGGTGTGCGATTGGCTGGAAAAATCACATGACCTCGTATTACATAGAACAGCGTTTCTGTTCAGCCCCTTTGTTGTTCTCAGCATCTCATGGAATAGGACGTGCGCTCTGCCTGTGGCCAAACAGCCCCAGCGAAATTAGTCTATTTCTGCACAGAGAAACCTCTACTATTTTGCTTGATCCTTCCAATTTAGTTAGATTAGAGATTTGAAGATTTTTATGTTTGTTAGCTAGAGAATTTTAAGCAGACTACCGCTTAAAGTC
>JAODAL010068982.1:0-16565 GCA_025379985.1 Phyllomedusa bahiana
AAAAAAATATGCTTTGTGTGAACTACAGTGCGGACTCTAGCAAAGGAAAATCAACCAGAACCCCATGTCGTTTCCCTCTTTACATCCTTTCTGAATTAACCTACCTGCAATTCTGTAATTACCTTTTTTTTTTTTGCAGGTTATTTTTATTTATTTATTTTTTTAGGAATAGGAATTGTTAAAAATTGAGGTCTGGTGATTGGCCCCTATAGAGTCTATGACTGTGAAGGCTTTGAAAGAATCGAAACTTTCAATATTGCACCAATAAAGGTTCCTCTATGTTGGAAAATCTCTCAGATGAACACAATTCTTCTATTTCCTCAGGCTCCTAGAAAGGGAAGGTGACAATCATAAGACATCTACTCATTTGTAATCCCCCCCAGCAGTGGGAGAGAAGAGACTGAAGTAGGGGGACCAGGAAGTTTATTATTACAGTGTGAAAGAATGGGGGTGTGAGTGAGAATATTCTCTGAAGGTTTTAGACAGGAGACAGTAGATTTTGGCAATATGACAAAGAAAATACAAGTCAGATTATTTTATGGAGAAGTAACGCCTTTGTGCTGGAGTCAGAATCAACTATATGAGCAGACATCAAGTTGACTTTTATCACCTGGAAACTGAAAAACATATTTATGAGTGCGGTTTCTAATGAACAAGATTTTTTGTGATGGGACAAGCTTTTCTGCACACAGGACACATTGTCCTAAATTAGACATCAAAAAAGTGATCTTACATATCTTCAATGCTACTCATCCTCCTAGAAAGCCCCATAATCGGGTAGGAGTGAGAAGGGTGAATCTCAAAATTGCAATGTGTACTACAGATCTGTTCTTCTCCATCTAACAGGAAATGGAACGTTGCAGCTGCAGTCAGACATTTTGAAGGCTATGGAGAGCTGTAGCTGGTCACCCAGTCACTCAGCTGTATATAGTTTATGTAGGCTCCTCTATCGATCTTTCTGATTTTCACTGTTCATGTCTGTCAATACTGTTTGTATGCTATTCTTTAAATCAGTAGTTTGCTTACTAGGGCATTTAGCTGTCTAAGATGGACTGGTTCACGGGATAGCAGGAGAATCTCCTGGGGGGCCCCTGGCATAGCAGGCATGACTGGGACAAGGTATTCTGCTGCTCTAGGCAAATAAGGCATATAACACCTCCCCTATGGAAAATTCTGCGCACTCCATACCTCCCTGTGCCCCCTTCCTGCCTTAGATGAAGTGGAGTCCTAGGTGGTCACTTACCTTCGCCTACCCGTCGTCCCGGCTATGATAGCAGGCCCCTTGGCATGGCAGACTTGGGGCTGCTTTTCAGGGAGAAAGGAAGAGAAAGAAAGACAGAAAGCAAGAGGCAGAGAACAAGAGTCAGGTGCAGTAAGTGCAGTCATGTACAGTAGCTGTAGAGTGGGCCCCAAGAATCAACTCTACTGGTGGGCCCCAATCATCAACTCTACTGGTGGGCCCCAAGCATCAACTCTACTGGTGGACCCCAAGAATCAACTCCACTGGTGGGCCCCAAGAATCAATACAAGTGGAGCCCAAGAATCAACTCCACTGGTGGGCCCCAAGAATCAACTCCACTGGTGGCCCAAGAATCAACTCCACTGGTGAGCCCCAAGAATCAACTCCACTGGGGCCCCAAGAATCAACTCTACTCGTGGGCCCCAAGAATCAACTCCCCTGGTGAGCCCCAAGAATCAACTCCACTGGTGGGTCCCAAGAATCAACTTCACTGGTGGATCCCAAGAATCAACTTCACTGGTGGGCCCCAAGAATCAACTTCACTGGTGGTCCCCAAGTATCCCAATCGGACATTTTGTCTGGGAGCATACCCAGATAACTCACCATCTGGAGAGCCACAAATTACAGAACACTGCTCTAGAGGTTTTTGTGGCTCACAGTAATGCACACTACCAAGCTTCGTTACATGATTGTTAAGTGGCTCATGCATGACAGGTCACATTTGCTCTCTAAGCTAGCAATGCAGTCTCTTCCTCCTAGAGTTTCCACCTAGATCCCTAACTGCTATCACACACATCTGTCACTCCCTGCACTTGGGCTCTCACAGGCACTTATCTGTATATAGATGTACAGTCTGGGTGGCAGGTTCATCCATTTTTCATGTAAACCACCCCCTATTTATAAAACATGGCCGGACCATTGTAAACTTGGCACTTCTTACCGTATGTTTCACCCATACACCCTAATAGATTGTAAGCTCTCACGAGCAGGGCCCTCACACCTTGTGTCTCATTTGTAAGTACTTTTAATGTGTAATGACTGTATGTTTACCCTTGAATTTGTAAAGTGCTGCGGAATATGTTGGCGCTATAGAAATAAAGATTATTATTATTATTATTATTAAACATTTTGGGGCTATAATGAGATAAATCTATTCAACAAATTCAAAACGAAAACATGGAATTTTTTGAGCAGAACTTCGAAGTCAAAGACGGCCTTTAGTTTGGAGGATTCCTTAGCACCTCTGGCAAATAGTTGATTTGGTCTGGGAAGCCATAGCCATTTGGGGAAACAGCCATCATATAACACTTGAACAAATCTTAAAGGGTGACTTTATGATCCCCTCCCCTCTCCATGATCATTTGTCCTTATAGGGTATATGGACAGGAGTCATGTTCATGAAATAGCCATAAAGAATAGCTGCTGCATTTGGGTAACTAAGCCCAGTGAGTACCAAGACCAAACTTTGGAGTGGCAACAAAACCTCTTAAATTATTCATACTCACATAGGAAACAAAGTATTTCTGTTATAGCAGTTCTAAAAACAAACCACCAACAATCAACTACAGTAAATGCATAGTTCTCTTTAGATAATGATGTATTGGGTGTTCTAAAATGATTCAAGGAAAACAATAGACTGATGTATCACAAGGATTCCAAAAACAATTCTGTGGTATCTTATAATAACCATCCACAACCACAAACATTAACGTGTCACTTCTTCACTCATAATTAAATGTTATTATGAATGATTTACACAACAATTCACAGTCATTTTAATAGAAAGGACAGTCATAATATGAAATTACAGTTTACACGCAAATGATACACAACGTTTTGTTTTGTTTGCCTGCTTACATTATAAAGGACTTCTACCTAATAAATTAAAAATAGAAAAAAGATAATGAGATAAGGGGAAGTTAAAAAAAACAATTCCCAGCAGGATGCAGACAAGCACTGAAGGTCCTTTGACATGGGCCATGGTGAACAATAGCCTAGAACATCCATTCCCAATTATTGGCTAATGTGAACTATACTTGCCAAACCTCCAGTTTCTTCTGGGAGAGTCCTGCAAATGGACCTAAAAGGGAGGTGGGGTTTGTGTAAACTTATTCCCCAAATGGAAATTCTCAAGCAGTTTAGGGCATTTTCAGGGTGAGGCTTGAATTTCCTGGAATTGAGAGAGAAAAAGTTGGCAAGCAAGTGGTCGTTTGTCAGCTTATGTGGACCTTAATATCATTGTAAGCAGCGCATGTAGCATCTCCCAGCACATTTGGATATTCACATCTTGTTTGTACTTGCATATAATTGTTTATACAGATGAATGAGGCACCTTCAGGTATCTAAAAATTGCACCAAAGGATGACCCAGACTTGTGCAAGTCCACAATTCCCTTCCTGATATCTTGGCTGATTTCTTTAGACTTTCCCATGATGTTACACACAGAAAAAGTGTGCTTCTGGTGTTCAATACATCCATAGCTGTGTCTCTAATTAACTCAGATGTTGTTACTAAACCTATTAGAAGCTTTCAAAGACATGACATCATCATATGGGCTGTCCCAAATTGTTTAAAGGCATAGTAATCCTAGTGTATGTAAACTTTTGCCTTTGCAAAAAGTAATAAAAATGCCTTAAATAATTCTCTGTTTCTCATTATTCTGGCATTTGGCAAATATCAATAATTGTGGTTCCTAATTGACCTAAACCGGGGAAGGTTTATTCTGATTTCATGTCAGGTAGTGATAAAAACATGCATATGTGTCTTTTTATATAGTGTATGTAAACTTCTGGTTTTTAATGTATGTGCAACCTCCTTATGTTAAATTGTGGCTTTCCTGCATAAGGCTGGGAAATGGTTTTCAACCTGCCTTTGTATCAGTAAAAATTGCCATTTTCGCATTATTTTAAAGAGGTTATACTGAATTAAAAAAGGCTACTTTCTTACAAAAACAGCACCACAACTGTCCACAGGTTATGTGTTGTCTTAAAACTTACCACATTAAGGTAAATGAGTCTGAATCAAAATACCACACTCAACCTATAAGTCATGGCGCTGCTTTTAGAAAGAAAACAGCGTTTTCTTTTTTATCCTGAGTAAACCTTTTATGCAAATTTGATCTAATTTTCTTTGATTTATCAGAAAAGTAAAAACAGACATATATAAGCAGATCCCAATTTAGTACAGCAGCCAAAATGTCATATTTGCATGACTTGACATGATCTCTCCATGCTTTTCTGTTCTAATTTTAGACCATATGACTGCTGGACGCTCTACAATGCTTCATTAAGAAATGGAGTTATGTTATTCCATGTTGGGTTATAAGAAACTGTGGCTTTTATAAAACTGGATCTGGAATATAAATGTTATTTTGGGGTCTGATTACTAGAATCTCAAATCTTGATAACAAGAATATCCAATCCCCGATTCTGGCAGAGAGGTGCCCGCACCTGAGCTGTCATACATTAAAGGGGTTTTGCCATGATCTCATTTCATACCTCCTGCACCCAGCTCCTCAGGTCGGTGTGCTCGGAAGGGTGTGTGTGATTTGTTTGAACTGCATATCATGTGACCCAGCAGGATGTCATCACCAGGCCTTTCCTCTCTGTAGTCAAAGAAAGGCCTGTTTTGTAAAGAGCTGTGAGTAGCTACAATGTAGTTCAGAGGTAACTTTTTTGCCTCACAGCACAAGGATCCTAGGTTTAAATCCCTGCAGGAACCGAACCTGTGGATTTTTTTTCTCTTTATCAATGCACAAACCTCATGAAGGTTTTTTTTTTATTTATTTGCACTGTTTGACTAATTACTAAGAAGTACAGAGGACGGGAGTAGACTGACAGCACCTGGGGTTTTAACACTCAGTAGCTGCCTGAGAGGAGAGGTGATGTCTGAGCATGTCTGACCAGGACTGAGGAGCTCTCAGCCCTGGTCGTATCCCCTGGAGACGAGCTGTAAAGAATGTATAACTAAAGGAGCAGCTAAAACAAAAACAGTGCAGAATTTTTAATGATGATGAATGGTGAAAATGTTTACTATTTAATTTGCAAACTTCCCACGTCAATTTTACTTCATGGCAAAACCCCTTTAACATCAATAAGAGATTTAGACACATGAGACACTGCATGCAGTTGTATCCAGGACTCTCGCTGAATCTAATAGAAGTGACCGCACAAATGGGACCTGGGTAAAAGGACCACGGCTCTTGGCACTCCATAAAACTATGACAGCGGGGTCAAACCACTCTAGCTGATAGGCCATTAAACTGTATGGTAGAAGAGACCCTTACTTTTTTGACACATTAATAACTGATATATAGTTAGTACTAAGACACATACACCGCATTATTTTAATATGTATTTATGTATCATATGTAATACTGATTCTAATCTAGACAAATATGTATGATATTTGTTTTAATTTGAGCACAAGAAAAAAAGAAGTGTCTTTAGTATAATTTAGCATGTCACATTCACATGATGAAAACTTCATGTCAAGTTTTGTAGCCAAGGGCATTGAGGATTGCAAACATTTGATGTTATCAGTCAGCACAGTTCTATACTAGGAGTTCACCAAAAACACATTGATGTTAATTTAACCTCATAAACATGTATGTGCAGGGCTGTGGATAATCAGACTCCACAAGCGTGAAAAAGTGTGCCTTAGGTCGCAATGTAAGAGCGTTGGGTTTCAGTCTATATGTACACACTTCAGAATATAACTAATAAGCGGCAACATATAAAGTGCACACCGAGCTGTGATAGAAATACTATGGCCTAGACAGTGCGTTAATGAAAGCTGGGCATGGCTCATGTTCTTCATCCTCAAGCTGCAGGCACTATGGAGACATAAGGTCATAATAGATGTGGCCCCCAAAGCTCTACTAATTTACTTCATATGGATGAGTATAGATTGCCTTTCCTGTAGAGGAAGCACAGGAACTACAGTCAACTAATTGTGGTGTTGATTGTAGGTAAAGCCCCATAATAATTTTGTATTTTACGAAGAGATTGTTCAAATGAACAATTTTTCTTTGGATTTAATCATTTTAATCTGTTTTGTTAGTGATTTGCCCGACTAAGGTTTAAAAGCATCCTTTTAACACATGAGATTTATTATGAATGGCATTTTATATGCCGGTCTTAGGCCAGATTCCGATCACATTTTGGCTGTCGGTCCCCAGTATATGTTAGGATCCCATCAATAAAGTATTCAGATGTATACTGTGGCATAGTCATAGGGTTTTGTAGACCAAACATAGTCTCTTTTGGGCAATGTTTGGTCTTTCTCATGGTGGTCTATGTTTTATGTGCCAGACACAAAAGGTTAGTCTAGCACACTTTTGTATCCCAACCATAAAACACAAATAGCCGTGAATGACTATGGAGAACTATGTCTGTCTATTATTATTAGTATTTATTTTTGAGCGCCCTTGGTTCCAGGGTGCTGTACATTCAGGTTTCATACATAACATAGGTCAAACAAGTACAAAGGTGACAAATGAATAACTAACAACTGGTACAGAAGGAGAGAGGTCCCTGCCCGTGAGGGCTTACACTCTAAAATAGGACCCTATAGCCATGCTGCAGAACATGTCGAAATACCAAGTCCAACATATAACCCTATCAAAAGATTATTTAAAGGTGCACGCCTGCTAATAAATTTAGTGCATCTTGGGATGTTCCCCATGCCTGCAACACGTACGGGTGGGTTTTGCAATAAAAATTTGCAACATCTATCTTTAGTAAAAATAAATTTGTTGGAAAGATATTAGTTATGTTTGCTATGTGTTAAACCCACTAATTTTTGCTAGCCACTTTTTAAAACTGGAGAGTAGTGAGAAAAGTTGCAAATTTTTGTGCCAAAATGTGCTACTTTGTTATCCATAAAAGTGGTAAAAATGATTTGAGGAATTCCCACGTCATTTTAAGGTCTAACATTCTGTGCTGAGTTATTTCTTCATATATTTTGATTGTAGTTGGGGGTTTGTTTTCCTATACATAGAGTCACGGTTCATGCCTCGGCCCCTTTCATGGACTTTGGACGTGTCTGTGCCTCAGTTGTGCTCCTGGTCCATGCCATGGCTCCCGTTGGAGACCACTGGCATGGCCGGGTTTCTACTATGTCCCGGTATCTTATGTTCCCTCTGCTGTATTAAACTCACCTGTCTCGGCTCTTGTCCCCACTGCGGTTGCAGTGTCAGCGGTGATTCAACTCGCCTATCCTCGCTCTTGCTCCATGGCGTCCTGTGCATGCACGGCAGCTTCCTTAGATTTTAAGGGACAGCATCCTAATTAGCTGTCCAATTACTGTACCTGTTACCTCCTGTGTTACAAGGAACTTCCTGCCCCTTTCTCAGGGTCAGTTCATTGATGTTCATCATAGGATCCTGATTCCTGGCTGCTCCTGCTATACCTGTACACCTGCGTTGACCCTGTGTTAACCCTCCGCTATCCAGTGCATTATATATACTGCTGTTATCCTGCTGTGGTACCAGTCCATTACCTGCCTGGCACTCTGTCACCTGTCTACGGCTACACCTGCTGTGACCCATCACCTCTACTGGTACCTGGTGTCTTCTGTCCAGCACTTCTGCTGTCACCGCGAATGGCCATGTCAGGGGTAGCGACTTGGGGGTTCCTCGCAGTGAAGTCTGTCCGGCCTTGCGGTGGGCACTTGTGAAGACCGGGAACCCCTTAGACTCCGCTCACTGCCGTGGTCTGCTACTATACCATTATGCTTGTGGTGATCACAGAGGATCCACAATACCCCGCGTTCTATGGTCTCAGTCCTAACCAACCCCAAAGATACGTAACAGAACGAATTGACCCCATTAGCCATGACACATAGCTCCCAAACTCTGCATTGACTTAAACTCAAATGGAAAACTTGAAGCCCTCACTAGAAAAAGTGGAGACTGTTCTTCTTAAAGTACACAAGTTTATCTGGTTACCGACCAACTTTCCTTACCTCTCCCTGCTCTCATCTCTTATTGCTCTAAGCTACCTTCAGTCAGTCAGTTACTCCCTGCAGAGTCTTATCTCTAGCAATGGAGTTTGTTTACCTAACTAAATGACAAGCTGTCACTCCTTAGAGCTTTGTAGCCTTATGTACTACACTTTATAAATCTTCTGTAGTCATGTCACTGTAGCAAAAATAGGTAGGAACAGCAGAGCTGATATGCCAATCATTGCTGTAAACCCACCCACAGCCTAATCAGGAAGTGAAAGTCTGAAGCTGTCTGTGGCTCTGTAAAACTGCATGGTGAGAAAACCCTTTTAAGTTCAGTGTATAAATAATGAGTATTAAATGCTTTTTCTCAACTACTTCCAGGTTAGAAGATGAGATTGCATTGACCACAGATAACTGAGATGTAGCTGTGCACCCGCAGAACTCTTCCTTCTGTACTAGAAGAGTCTCAAGTAATGCCGAGTGTAGTGAACTCAGAACTCTCATTGAAACAGAGAGCGGCTACCTCTCTGTTCTGCTCAGAGAAGTTCAGGGGCCCCTTCTCAAGATAAGGGTGGGCCCCAGAGGGAGGATCCGCACCTATCAGACATTTATGGCATATCCTATAGATACACCATAATTGTCTGAGATGGTGATTTAGACTTCTACTAGCATAGAACGATGTACAAATGTGGGCATTCACTTGCCTTCACGACCAGCTCGCCTTGTTACAAGGACACTTACTGAAAACAATGGAACTTGGAAAACATTTGATAAAGGAAATATCAGAATATACCCAAGTCCTCATGCACACAACCAAGCTATTGATCTGCACAATTGGGTTGTACATTCCATAAAAATCTGTTGGTCATCAGTACCAAAGTTTTCCTCCAATTTAAATTGGAGGTCCATAGAGTTTAAAGGGGTTTTGCCACGAACTGAGATCCTTACCTCTTATCTGCTCAGGAGAGAAGATAAACAAAGAATGCAGCATCACGAATGGCTGCAGGGGTGAGAGTGAAGGGGCTGAGAGAGAGCCAGGGAGCAGGGAGCGTCTGCAATGTGTACTCAAATAATTACATTACAACCAGTGGATTCTCTATACAGCAGACAGCCTCATACACTGCACTTTTCTCACCAACCCATTGTAAGCTCCTTCATGTTCCCCGTCATCAGATAAGTGCAAACACGCAAGCACGGCCAGATCAGCTCCTTTGGTCGTATCTAATGTAAACTTTCAGGAAACTAAGGGGGACTGAGCAATGCTGTAGCTCTCAGAGGCTTCACTTTTTGTAATCACATATATTTAGAAAAGTGATTAAATACCCATTTTGGAGGATCCCATGTCAACATTACATCGTGGCAAAACACCATTAATCATTCAGCATTTGCTTCCACAAATACACAATGATTGTGAATTTTAGGCAACCAGAACATAGGATTTTTTTTATCACTGTTTTATTTTTGGCTGTCTCTTTCTAGTTTAGCACTTAGTACTCTGAACAATTTCTATGAATCTTGCTAGAGATCTTTGGCACCTGCACAGCATATTGCCACTACTACCCATGGTAATGCCATCTGAAGCCTTTAATATTTAGAATTATCATTGTCAATCTGATGGACTGTGTTTTAAAACTGATACCATAGGTTTATTGTGTAACTGTTTTGCATAGCAAATAGATATGTTTTATTGCATGTTTTTGAGTTTCTTTTCTATTACATCCTTTTAAAACATGACAAAATCAAAAATATTCCCCATGTAGGAAGAAACGTGCAGCAGACACTTTTAGTGAATGGCCAAGTACCAAGTGACCGGAACTGCCTTTCCGACACTACCATTAAATAGTCACAAGAGGTTCCCCAATGCCAAAATTCCTCCAAGAAGCTCAATTCTCCTTGTCATAGAACTATATTAAGAGATTATACGAGCTATAAAAATGTATGCAATGTCTGAGAACATCTTAAAGGGGTTTTGCCACCATGTAATGTTGACGTGGGAACCTCCAAAATGGGTATTTAATCACTTTTCTAAATATATGTGATTACAAAAAGTGAAGACTCTGAGAGCAAAAGCATTTCTCAATCCCCCTTAGTTACCTGAAAGCTTCCACTAGACACGACCAGAGGGACCAGAGGAGCTGGCAGGCCGCGCTTGTGCGAAACAATTCTTATCTAATGACAGGGAAAATGAATGAGCTTTTAAGGAACAGGGAAGAAAGTGCAGTCTATGAGGCTGTGTCTTGCTGTATTGAGAATCCACTGTTGTACTGTTATTATTTCAGTTAAATTTTGAGACACTCCCTTATTCCTCACTCCTTGCTCACCCCCTCCCTCTCTCCCCTGCAGCCTTCATGACTCATCATGATTTGTTTATATTCTACTCCCGTGCTGATAAGAGGTAAGTAACTGGCGTCCTGGCAAATCCCCTTTAATAGGGTAATTCAGTAAAAATATATCCATAACAACAAATCGGGATCTTCTGCCCATTGATCACTAGACTTTAAAACCAAAAAGGGAAGTTTCCAAATATAAAATAGTAAGTACTCCCTTGTAGACAGTGTGGGAGGAACATCCCTATGAGTTTCCAAATATAAAGGGATTCCAATGAAATATAATTAAAGAGATTGGTGTAGAAAACACATTATCAAATCCCCTTTAGGGTCTTTGAAGTTCATTAAAAATGCCCCATTCAGGATTCTCATTTGAGTGTAAAGCAACTACTAAGAGAGTCTTTTGTTCTACACCCAGCATATTCGTGCCTATTGAATTTTTTAGTTGCGCAATACTTTTTTTTTTACCTGTGATGGCGCTGGAGAGAAACTTAATGCTTTCTCTTAAGTTACAGTCGATTGCCGGGGATCCCAGGTTTGAGATACTCTGTGATGAGCTAATTGTTGGACACTATCCTAACAAAAAAGAACAACCTATTTAACAAACATGCATAATTGGGGCACAAGTTGATTTCACAATATATGTGTGTCCCCCAATCATATACCAACCTTACTCAATCAAGTGACTCTATGCCCCTGAATTAGGGCATAGGTACCAGGACTATGAACAGTTAAACAGCCCAACCTCCAATCACCGCCGTACCTCCTCCTTATCCTTTCTCTTCCTCACATTCCATTAAAAGTATGTGCCTTTCTTTATTTGTTAATAATATTTAACCTTCTTTGGCGCCTGCTTGTACTTCAGCCCCCCTCCTACGTTACTTGTAGACAAGCCCCGAATTTGTTAAAAGTATACTTGATGACACATAAATAGGACAATCTGTCAGAGAGCAGCTAAACAGCTCTGACAGATCCTTCGATCCACAGTCCATGCTAAAAACTGACATTCTCAATGTCTTAAACATGCTCATTCCCTCCTCCCGTCCCCGGTGTAATACACACAAATACGCCAAATCACACACTATATCATACACGATTTGCATTTTATTCTATAGACATATTAATACAAGAACCTATACTACCTAGATATTTTTTTTTTCTGTCTATTGCCTGATCATGTTGGCTTAGTGGTTGGCTTAATGGTTCACGTTACTGCTGTTCAGTACTAGGGTATATTCACATGGCGTAATTTCGGCACGCATTTCGCTGCGTATTTGCCCGGTGCAATTACGGTAATCCATAGCTCTCATAGAGAACTATCAATTACGCCTCTTCCCACCGCACGCACAATACAATCATATTGTACGCACGGGGAGATAAGTGACATGTCAATTATTTGCGGCGATTACGCGCCACGTGTAATGCATGTCAATGGGGCCGGCGGGCTGCCGGCCCCCCCACGCTGATCAGCGCGACTCCCAAATCACCCGGCGTATTGCGGTGTGTACAGTATGCACCACAATTACGCCATGTGAACATACCCTTAGGGTCCTGGTTTTGAATCTGACAAAGGGCAACATCCACATAGAGTTTGTATATTTTCCTATGTTTGCATGGACTTCCTCTGGGTACTCTATTTTTCTCCCATAATCCATGAATATGGAAAGATAACCTTTAAAGGGGTTGTCTCACCTCAAAGTTTCATAGGATGCATGAATGAAATAATGCTTGCTGGTCAAGCTGTCTGAAATTAACATATGAGCTCCGTGTATCCAGACTTCCCTGTTTATCAGTCTAGATTAACTAAATTACCTTCTCTGAGGTCCGGAGAAGCGTTTGAGCTAATGTAAATAGTAGAGTAATTAGTCTTTTGTCTGAAAGATCAGATAACACACAAGCTCTCACTGTCCAGAGTTCTGTGATGACTTCACTCCCTGCTATCAGATACAACAAACAGCAGGGGAGAAGGAGTACACAGGTCGGTCACTTGGGAAACCTTAGAGCCCTCAGAAAGTGAAAAAATCATTTGTAGCTCCTTAACAAAAAAAGATGAATAACGCAATATATTTGGAAAACGTCTTCATTTAGTGTTCCCTACATTTTGAAAGCTATTCTTTGTAGTGAGACAACGCCTTTAAAACTTGAGATATGTGCATAGGATACATGCACATATCTCAGCCCATAAACCAGCAGCCTTCTCAGTTATAGTCTGTAAATTCAGATAAAAAATGTCTGGACCAGTCTCTGAGAGATATACCTAAATGTAACTGTATACCCTGGGTTTTAAAGATCCCTTTAAAACTACCAAGTGCAGAAAGAAAAGACATCAAGGTCTTATTGACTATTTTCTTAATTTTCTCTAAAAATAAGCAGTCTGGAAAGCACAGCACTATTCTGGACAGTTTTTTTTTTTTTTTTTTTTACAGAAAACCAGGAGATTTTGAAAAGAACACTTTAATGACAAAAAAAAACGTCTTTTCATGTCCGACATTAATTCCAGATTAACTCTCCCAATCTTGTTTTTTCCCCACATGTACTCTAATAACGCCTGGAACTGGCAAGTCTTCTGCTCCTAATTTCTCTCCATTTAAGACCAGACCAAGCAATGTTAACACGTAAAATGAAAAAAGAAAACGTATACTCTTTTGAGAGTGTCTAAGGATATGTTCACACTGCGTGTTCTGACTGTGTGTACATTTTTCGGACCCAAACACGCATTTAACAATGCTGTCCTGCCCAGCTCGTGCACATGCAAAGGAAAGGCAGTTAAGAGGAGGGGCAGGGATGTGTGTATTGGCAGGCAAGGAGGAGAAGCAGTGAAGAGGAAACAATACACACAACCCCCCTGCATGTCCTCTCACTGCTTCTCCTCCTTGCCTGCCAATACACACATCCCTGCCCCTCCTCTTAACTGCCTTTCCTTTGCATGTGCACTACCTGGGCAGGACAGAATGCTTCCCTGACCAGTAAACAAACACCGTTGCTAAGCACATGTAAACCAGCCCGTTCTCTAAAACCGTAGCACTTTGACAATAGTAACCAAGGACGTACATCCTTAGATTTTTGGTCCCCACATTTTCAACTATAATCTTCGTAGTGAGAAAACCCCTTTAACAGTTTCCTATCTATTCATAGATATTCCCTCTTGTATGGGCTGCATCAGCACCTCAGGTCGCTATAGGTACAGACCTGTTCAATCTTTCTGGATTGGCTGCCAGCGCTGGTTGCTATAGCTACAGACCTGGTGTCCTCAGCAGCTCATCACTGTAGGCCAGTAATGCCCAGTAAATCCAGTAAATTCCAAAACGAAACTGAGAAAACAGGACTGAGGTAAGATGAATCGATGTAATGAGACAACTCCTTTAACTAGACAATAGATTTCATGAAACATTATTTGACATTTTAGGACTAGACAGGACCTTGCTGTATACAATGAGACCGCCAGACTCAAATGAGCTCAAAATAGAGACTAAAAGTAGCTAACGAGCCCCAACTGCGCAGCCAGGTCAGCTGACATACAAAGATCCTGAGCAATTGCCATGCAACCACTCCCAACACACACAATTAAAGACAGACATAATATAGAATATCCTGACATCTAATAATCACAAGAGGATAAAATGCAGGATAGTTCCTGCTATTCATAACGCTGCAACTCAAATTTCTATTCTACAAGATTTCCATCCATACAGGTTTCTTAACCCCTTCCCGACATAGGACGTACCCATATGTCCTAGCGGGAGGTGTGTTCTTGCAAATGGACGTATGGGTTCGTCTGGGAGATCGTGCAGGCTTACAAATGAGCCCCGCACGATCACGACATGGGACCAGCGTTATATTATTACTGGCCTCATGCCGCATCACCCATGGCCAGAATGAGCTCCAGCCACTTGTGATTAACCCCTTAGCTCCGGTGATCTATTAAGATCGCCAGAGCTAAGTCGCAGGCAGGAGGAGTGAGATCCTCCTGCCTGCTCCCAGTGCAGAAACGTCACTTCCCAGGCTGTTTAGGATACGAGGAAAAAAAGAAGAGGCGACCCGGGGCTCGTGGTTCCAGCAGTCCAGAGAGAATGCAAGAATATGTTGTATAATAAAAGTGTTGTTTTTTCTTAAGAATGTAAAGGAAACAAAGCCTTCACACAATGAAAAACACTATAACACACTATAATGGACTTGACGCGTTTCACATCGTATACCGATGCTTCCTCAGAAGTCAGAATCAGAATCTGACTTCTGAAGAAGCATCGGTATACGTCCATTCTAAGCCTGTACACATCTCCATATACAGAAAAAAAAAGTTATGGCTCTTAGACTATGGCCATGTTTTCCTTTTTGAATAAAAGTATTTTTATGGTGTAAAAGCATTAAAATATAAAAAAAAATACAAATTGGGTATTGCTGTAATTGTATCAACCTGCTGAGTAAAGCTATCATGTCATTTATACTGCACGGTGACCGCTGTAAAAAATAAAAATAAAAAACACTACCAGGATTGATGTGTTTTTTTCAAAATGCCTCACAAAAACCTTAATAAAAAGTGACAAAGGTATCATATGCACCCCATAATGGTACCTATAAAAACATAAACTCATCCCACAAAAAACAAGCCCATAATCAGCTCCATATAGAGAAAAATAAAAGTTATGGCTGTCAGACTATGACTACATAAAAATGCAATTTTTTATAGACATATTTCTATTGTGTAAAAATAATAAAACATAAAAAACTATATAAAATGTCATTATATATCATTGTAATTTTACCGACCCCCATAGTAAAGTTATCATATAATTTACACTGCACGGCGAACGCTGTAAAATTGAAACCCAAAAAACAATGACGGAACTGTGTTTTTTCCCCCCATTTTCATGGCCCAATGCTAAAAAAAAACAAACTATGGCACACCTGTATGCCCAAAATGCACAGTACACCCCTAGGTGAGATCCATGAGGGATATTGAATCCAAAATGGGGCGACTTCTGGAACTTTTTACCTATTCTTGTACTTTGGGGGCTTTGCAAATGAGACCTGGCACCCACCAAAATTTGTGTTCCAAAAGCCAAATAGCACTCCCTCCCTTGTACACCCTGCCATGCGCTCAAACAGCAGTTTACACCCATATATAGGGCATTGCTGAACTTGGAAGAAATTGTGTAACAAAATTTGCGGTGCTTTTTCCAGGATTCTTTGTAAAAATAAAACATTTTCAGCTAAAATTGCAGATTGTTAGAAAAAAAAATTCTTCATTTTCACAGTCTAAAAATTTGTGAAACACCTGTGGGTGTCGATATACTCACTACACCCCTGTATATATTCCTTAAGGGGTATAATTGTAACGGGTATGGTGGATTCGCTGGTCCACCGCTAGCGTTGGTGTAAGCCACGTCAGGGAACGGAGTCTAAGTAGCCCCCGGTTTTCACCAGAGCCCGCCGCAAAGCGGGATGGACTTGCTGCGGCGTGAGGCTACCAGGTCGTTCCCCCGACGTGACTTGCTAGCGATGGCGGCCGGGGTAGTGCGTGGTACAGAATCGTAATCCGAAGACTAAATCGGGGACAGGCAGAAGGTCAGGGCAGGCGGCAGAGGTTCGTGGTCAGAGACAGGCAGACGGTCAGGGCGGGCGGCAAACAGGCAAGGTCAGGAACGTAAGCAAACGGACTGGTACACGGGCGATCAGAACGGACTCTCAATACTCTCAAACTAACTGGCCGCACACCAACGCCCCGGCCAGGTGGGTTGGGGGCGTGGACCTTAAATAGGACCAGCGCCCAGCAATAACCAATTACTGGGATGCTGGCCCTTTAAATCCAGACCAGCCATCGCGCGCGCGCCTAGGGACATGGGCACGCGCACGGCGGCTGGAACAGACCGGGGCAGCGTTCACCGGAGCGTGGCTGGGAAGTGCCGGCGCCCGGGCAGCAGGGAGTGGGGGCGGGCAGCCGTGGCACCCGCGCCGAGAGCCCGGGGCAGCAAAGGGGGATGGGCGCGGGCAGCCGCGGCACCCGCGCCAGGAGCCCTGCAGGCAGAGGGGAGACACGGGTGAGCGGTGCC
>JAODAL010068983.1:0-16564 GCA_025379985.1 Phyllomedusa bahiana
CCCTAAAATTTCCAATGGGAAAGGTTTAAAAACAAAATTTGTTTGTATCAAATATCTTGAAATGTTTTGGTGTAAAAAACCTAACACAAAATAAACAGTTTTTCTTCCTTCAGTCCCTGAGATTTACAACTGCCCAGTAGGACTAGCAATTGATAGTTTTGCGCAAATAGCACACTTGTACAATAGTTTGTTGAAAACTAAGATGCACAGAGTGCAATATACAACTATTGAAAAGTTATAGGGATGATATATGGCGGTTTTACAATACTGACAATAGGTGCCAGTTACTATAAAATATCTGTAACCAAATTTGCGTACAAGTGTGCTATTTGCGCCAAACTGAGACGCACACACTGCAATAGAACTATTTAAAAGTTATATGGATTAGATATGGCAGTTTTGGTACCACTGACAGACACCAGTTATTATAAAATATCTGTAACCCAGTTTGCATACAAGGGGGCTATTTGAGACAAACTGGGACGCACGGACACCAATAGAACTGCAAAAACAAAGGGAACATTCACCTCAGTTGGGAGGTCTGCTGGCCAAAAAGTGTTAAAAAAATTGCTATTTCAATACCAGTTCAGGACAGAATAGGCTGGGCTGCACATCATCCCCCCTCCTTTCCGACCGCCCACCACTCCCCCCGCAGCTGCACACAGCAATAGATGTCTTTACAAGTCTCTCTCTAAACTAAATAAGAACTAAAATTCTTTAATGTAGCTATATCCTAAACTCTTCACAGCTACAAGGATGGTTTACTGTATAAAAAAAGACTGTGTCTCTGAGCTGTAATAACAGCTATTGGGACAGACAACGAGACATGTTGCTCTGTAGTGAGATAATTTAGGAATGAGACTGATCAGGAAATGTTGTTGTATACATAAAATGAGGTCATGTGATTTTTGCAGCCAATGAGATCCATACACCGCTGACATCTGACATCGTATACCCCCCTCAACCCACTTTATGCTCTAAGCTGATTGACTGGCCACTAAAATTACAGGAAATGCTGAAAAAGGCGCGATAGTAAACGTGATAACGAATATCTGTAAGATTTTCACGGAAACTATATATTTTATATATACATATACAACTACCGACATACTGGGTGTACATAAATACCTACTGTAGCTACATACTGGGGGGCCTGCTGGGGGAACCTATATACCTACATACTGGGGCCCCCTATATTACTACAACCCAACCGGGGGCCCCTATATACTGTAACTACAAATTTAATGGGAGACTGATATACCTAATATATACCAACCTACTGTGGAATCTATATACTTACCATCCTACCGATGGGGGACACACATATATACCTACCAACATATTGGGGCACCAATATACCTACCAACCTACTAAAGGACCCTATACGCCTACAACCCTACTAGTGACTCTTTACACCTATCCATCCACTGGAGTATCCTATATATCTAACAACTTACTGGGGGTCCTATAAATCTATGTACCTTCTATAGGACCTATATAACTACCTACTGGGGAAATCTGTATACCTAACTATACCTAATTTACCTACCTACTGGGGGTCCTTGTGTACCTATTTATCTACTGGAAGACCTATATACAGGAATCTACCTACTTATTGTACTGGCCTATATACTGTCCTCGCTACTTCTTTTTTTTGGGGTAGGGTACCTTTCTACTGTGGGAGACTATATAAACTACCTACAGCGGGCCATATACACCTGTCTACCTACTTGGGGGTCCTATGCTACCCGTTTTATCCACCTCTCTCCCAGCTCTCCTCTCTGCCAATCTCTACACTGGCTACCCATTGCCCAGCAAGTCCAGTTCAAATTACTAACCATGACCTACAAGGCTTTCCATAACCTTTCCCCTCCATACATCTCTGCCTTAATCTCCAGATACCATCCCTCATGCAATCTCTGCTCCTTACAGCACCTTCTCCTCTGCTCTCATCTTATCAGCTCCTCACACAGCCGCCTCCAGGACTACTTCTGTGCTTCCCCCATACTCTGGATCTCACTGCGCCAACACATCAGACTCTCCTCCACTTTAACTAGCTTCCAAAACAACCTGAAAATGCATCTCTGTTCAGAATATCCTACAACACACAAAAACCCCCATGCCACCCAATCCCCACAAACATGTCTGCCCATCTACTTCTGTCTTTTTCCCTCCTCCTTGTAGATTGTAAGGCCTTGGGGGCAGGTACCTACCCCCCTCTATACCAGTCTTTAATCATTTGTTGTCAACATTGTACTTGTTTGGCGTAAGTTATGTATGTACCTACCCTCAAATGTATAGCGCCCTGGAATCAATGGCTCTCTAAAATTATTATTATTATTATTATTATTATTATTATTATTATTATTATTATTATTAATTATAATTATAATAATAATATACCAAGGGTATCTAAATACCTATTTACTAAGGGGACTTATATACCTATCTACCAAGGGGCTATATACCTACCTACTCAGGAGACCTATACACCTACCTACTGGGGGGTCTATATACTACCCTACCTAATGGGAGCTTATATAGGAATGATGGGTGCCCCCATCCCCCATAGCAGGCACCCAGTTTTTCTATCATAGGAAAGTGAGTTGCTGTGAGGATGTGGCATCTACATGCTTTCCTTTATAGACCCCCATTAGCTAGGGAGGTATATAAACCCCACCAGTACATAGGTTGGTATATAGGTACTAGAAAAGTGAGGATTTTTATATGTTTGTGTGGTAAATTCTGCAAAGACAAGTCATGACTAGGAGAACTCATCATAGCGGTCTGGGCTGGATGGGGAATAAAAAGGAAAGTAAATGATTCCCAACAGAAAAGACCCCTCCTGTGAGTCACCGGATGTAACTGCACTATAATCACTTATATGTCTGCGGAGCCCTTATACACTGGCAATTATCCCCATATGGTTACTTTTATGTCTGTACATCTGTATATAGATGTACAGTCATGGTGGCAGGTTCACCAAATTTTTATGTAAACCTCCCCAAATTTATAAAGCATGGCTGGGCCATTGTAAATTTAGCACTTCTCCCCCTTTTTTTTCCCCCAGGCACCCTCTTAGATTGTAAGCTCTTGCGAGCAGGGCCCTCACACCTTGTCTCACCTGTAAGTAGCTTTCACTGTGTAATGTCTGTCTTTTGTCTGTAATTATACCCTCTACATTGTAAAGTGCTGCGAAATATGTTGGCGCTATATAAATAAAGATTATTATTATTATTATTATTATTATTATTATTATTATTATTATTATTATTATTATTATGTCTGCAGAGCCTCTGTACAACTGGTATCTACCATTGTCTGGTCACTATATGGTGGTAATAAATGTCTACAGTGTGCCTGTCACACATGGTGGTCGCATTTGTTCATAGTCTGGCAGAATTATTTGGTTCTTAATTCGTAATAATTTTTTTATTGGGACTTTAGGTCTTTTTATTTTAGTTACAATCATACATATGGTACATTTGCTCAATGCTTTATTTGGTAGCCATATGACTGTTATGTGACTTTATGACTGCGCTAGTAATACACATCATATGTAGGTGAATTTGTAAATTTATCAGCTCTGATTTTCATTGTACAGTGTACTGCTTGTTATGGATGGCGCCGCAACCCGAGGGACGGGCTGCGGGCGCATCCAGCCATCTGACCGTTCCCCTGCATCGGACGCGAATAGCGCCGTGGTCCGTGCCTCGGAATGTGGGCACACTCGCTCCCCGTACTCACCCGACCGCGCTCCTGTCTACTCGCTCCCTAGTGCCGGCCGGTGCGCGCGGCCCCGCTCCCTAGGGCGCACGCATGCTGGCTTCTTCAAATTTAAAGGGCCAGTGCACCGGTAATTGGCCATTACCGGCCACTGACCCTATATAGGGGCTCCACCCCCGGCAGCAAACTGCCGGTTCTTTAGTGCCTATCAGCCTTTAGAGAAAGTATTCCTTTTGCCTTTTCCGTGTCCTCCGTGTACGGTACTGTTCTGCTTCCGTCCCTCGACCACGAACCTCTGCCGCCTGTCCTGACCTATTGCCTGTCCCCGACTACGTCTACGCCTCACGATTCTATACCACGCACTACCTTGGCTGCCACCGAAAGCAAGTCACGCCAGTGGAAGCGACCTGGTAGTTTCTCTGGCTCTGGTGAAAACCTGGTGATACTTAGACTAAGCTCTCTGGTGGGGCTTACACCATCGCTTGCGGTGGTCCAGCGGATCCACTACCGCCAAGTGTGA
The DNA here is from genome assembly GCA_025379985.1 of Phyllomedusa bahiana. NCBI lineage: Eukaryota > Metazoa > Chordata > Amphibia > Anura > Hylidae > Phyllomedusa > Phyllomedusa bahiana. Next base: position 4,247 of record JAODAL010068983.1, read on the forward strand.
CAGTAAGATCCGGCCATGGATCCCGCCGAGGTGCCATTACCCAGTGTGGCGAATCTCTCATGCATTGTCGCCCAGCAGTCTCAGCAACTGGCCAAGCAGGTGCAACAGCTGGATCAACTGACCACTATGATGCAGCAGCTCTTCGCCGCTCAGCATCAGCCTCCGTCTCCTCCCGTGGTCGCCCCCGCTCCAGCGACGCCACTGACTCCGTTGGGACCCAAGCTCCATTTGTCGCTGCCTGCCAAGTTTGACGGCGACCCCAGGTTCTGCAGGGGATTCCTCACCCAGTGCACTCTGCATATCGAGCAAATGGCGGACCAATTCCTGTTTGAGCATTCAAAAGTGGCATTTGTGGTTAGCCTGCTCTCTGGAAAGGCCTTGGCGTGGGCAACACCTCTCTGGGACAGGAACGATCCAGTGACGGCAGATCTACAAGCCTTTCTCAGGGAATTCCACAGTGCATCCTCAGCCAAAACAGCCCTTCTATACCTGCACCAAGGCGATTCCTCGGTGGGAGACTACGCTGTGCAGTTACGCACCTTGGCCTCGAAGCTAACCTGGAATGAGGCCGCCCTGTGAGCCACCTTTAAGAAGGACCTCTCCTGCAGGGTGAAGGATGCGCTGGCTGCAAGAGACATTCCGTCTTCCCTCAGTGAGCTAATCCAGCTGGCCACCCGGATTGATGTGTGTTTTGCGAAGAGGCAATAGGTTCTTCGACAAGAACACGAGACAGCCCAATCATTCCGGTTTCCTCGCCTGTCCCCAGTGTTCCAGAGGCCACTCATGCACCCGACCCGATTCCCAGTGAGGAACCTATGCAGGTCTACTGGGTGCATCTCACCAAGCGAGAATTGGCCCGACAGCGGTCGGAGAACTTGTGTCTATATTGCGGCAGTCCAGAGCATTTTCGGAGAAACTGTCCTCAGCGTCCCAAACGTCCTGGAAACTCTTGCACCTAGGTTCTGTGGGAGAGGCGTTCCTAGGTGCAAGTTCCTCCTCTCCATGTCTGATGATGCCGGTACGGATCGAGAATGAAGCAGGACTCTCGTTCCAGGTCTCAGCTTTTCTGGATTCTGGCTCAGCTGTGAACTTTATTCATCACTCCCTTGTACAGCAGTATCGCCTCCCAGTAATCCACCTGGAAAAGCCGTTGGTGATCTCCTCGGTCAGCGGAGAGCTCCTAAGTGACACTATACAGTACTCCACCAAGCCGGTGTCTCTTCATGTGGGAGTTCTGCACAAAGAGAAGATCTCTATTTACATGTTGCCGCACTCCTCAAGGGCGATTCTGCTGGGTCTCCCGTGGCTGCGACTTCACTCTCCTTCTCTAGATTGGACGTCTGGGGACGTGACTCGCTGCAGTCCCAACTGTTTGAGCCGTTGTCTGGTGGCACCTCGTCCCAGTGCTTCCCGGCTCTCTTTCCCAAGCCTCGCGAGCCGTTGCCTGGTTTACCAACCAAATATCAAGAGTTTGCGGATGTCTACTCAGAGAGCAAGCGAAGACCCTTCCTCCCCATCGCCCCTACGACTGCCCGATTGACCTGCTGCCGGGAACCAGTCCCCCTGAGGTAGGGTCTATCCCTTGTCCGCACTCGAGACCCAAGCCATGTCGGAGAATATACGGGAGAATCTTCAGAAAGGTTTTATTTGTAAATCTACCTCTCCCTCTGGTGCGGGATTCTTCTTCGTGGAGAAAAAAGACGGCTCGTTGCAGCCCTGCATCAACTACCGGGGACTTAATAAGATCATGGTAAAGATTTCATGTGCAGCTATAGATAAATTTCTTAATGAAGTTGCTCTTCCGTCCTTGACACAAGACCAATTAAATATATTAAACAAGCCTATTTCACTTCAGGAAGTACAACAGACTATCTCCCAATTAAAATGTAATAAATCCCCGGGTCCGGATGGCTTTACTAATGAGTATTATAAACTATTTTCTCATATCCTTTACCCTCACTTTTCCAGTTTATTTAATGCAATAGCTACTAAAGGTGTCCCGCCAGCGGAAATGTTAGGTGCCCACATCTCAACGATCCATAAAGCAGGTAAACCAGAAGACTTAGTTACAAATTATAGGCCCATCTCCCTCTTAAATTCTGATATTAAAATATTCTCTAAAATTTTGGCCAACAGACTTAATGAATTTCTTCCCTATCTAATCAACGAAGACCAAGTAGGGTTCGTTAAAGGTAGACAAACAAGGGACGGCATAAGAAGGGTTCTAAATGTTATACAAGTAGCCCGCACTCGGAAAACTCCTTTTTCTCTCTTCTCCTTAGACGGAGAAAAAGCTTTTGATAGGATAAACTGGAGTTATATGAAATGCGTCTTGCAGAAATTTGGCTTCCAGGGCATGATACTCTCTGCCATTACTTCCCTATATAAATCTCCTTCTGCCAGGGTCTTCGCCTCGGGCTTCCTTTCTGATAAATTTGACATATCGAATGGTACGAGACAAGGCTGCCCACTATCTCCCTTGATTTATGATCTATGTGCGGAAACTCTGACAGAACATATCAGGAAATCAGCAGACATTGTGGATGTGACAATCCATGGACAGGTGCACAAAGTGAATCTGTATGCGGATGACATTCTAGTTATAATGCAGAACCCAGAAACCTCTGTTCCAGCTCTGCTCACCCTGCTAGATCAGTATGCTCAACTTTCTTATTACAAGTTGAACATCTCCAAGTCTATATTCCTTCCGCTTAACTGTTCTCCCTCCCTGAAGTAGCAGCTTTCTCAGCTAGATTTTATATGGGCCTCCTCACATATTTCCTATCTGGGGGTCAAAATCTACCCGGATGTAGAAACTATCATAGAGGAGAACTTAGCAGGACTAAGCAAAACATTTTCAGAAGAAATTGCCAGACTCAACAAATTCCAACTATCATGGTTGGCACGTGTTAATGTCACAAAAATGTTTTTGCTACCCAAATTTTTATATATATCTAGATCACTGCCGTTCCTGTTCCCCAAGGAACTCCTGACTAAGTTGCAGAATCAGCTCCTCCATTTTATTTGGAACATGAAGAAACCTAGGGTGCAGAGGCAACACTTATTTCAAGGGGCCGACAAGGGGGGCTTATCTGTCCCGAATCTTTTTCAGTACAATGTGGCCTCGGTGTTAGAACTAGAGATGGGCGAATTGATTCTAACAAAGTGGAATTCGTTTAGAATTTCCGGAAAACTTAGGTTCTGAACGAAGTCGAAGTTTGGGGTACTTCGGGTGAACGAAGTGTGCTTTTGATTGATTAAATGGCTGCGAGCACAAGGCGTTACATGGGGCAAAGCACTCTGGGAGGAAGAAGGGCATAGCCTGCATGACATGTGCAGAGACCGGCGGGATTCTGTGACGTCACCGCACTATATAAGTCCGGGCGCGACGCTGGGAGCTCATACCGCTCTCACTGTACTGATTAGGGAAGGTGCTGCCGCGGCTGCTTATGATAGCTGATACTAACAAACTCCTTTTTATACAACGATTTTTGGGGGGTGTCTCATCTTGTCTCAGAGACTGCTTCTCTTAATGTTCTATTTCTGATTTTGTGGGGTATTGGATCTGAAGTCCAGTGTGTGTCCAGTGCCGCTGCATATACATTTTATTGCTATCTCCTCACAGCACATTGAATATCCAAGGGTTATCTAAGCCTGTTCCTGTTGTATTCATTTAAAGAAACAGCGTTTTTACAATACAAATACCACTTAATTTTTGGTTTCTCAATTCTTTTGTGCAATTTACATCCAGGGGTTAATTAAGTGTTGTTCTGCTGCTGTGGTGACTAAAAGAAAACGTTTATTTCACCGCCAAAAAAGACATTTTTCCTGTAGCATAATTCACAAGCGAAGGTTAATTACAAGTTTTACTCTTGTTGTGTAGCGTAGAAAACACGCCATTGTAACACGATACAAAGCTCGTAGTTTTTGGTTGCTCAATTCTTTTGCGCAATTTACATCCAGGGGTTAATTAAGCAATGTTCTGCAGTTGTACTCAGTAAAAGAAACTTTGTTTTTCACCGCCACAGAAGAAATTCTGTAGCATAATTCATATCCGAAGGTTAATTAAGCCTGTTTGTGCTTTTATATTCAGTAAAATACACAGAGTTTTTAAACGGCACATACAAGTCAATTTTTCCTGCCCATTTGTGGAGCGCAATTTATATCCAAAGGTTACCCAAGCTTCTTAGTGGGTTCATTTGGAGTCAAATACAGGGTGTGTATTTATCATATACAGATATCTTCATCAAACAGTGTCTGTACATTTTAGAACAAACAGTATGTCAGACAGAGAGGTGGCAGGCTCTTCACCTGCGAGTGTCAGAGGCACAAACAATCCAGGCCCCGGACGCAGCACCGCAAGGGGCCGTCGCAGCAGGGGTCACACGGTGAGGCCATAACTGCTGCTGTCATCTAGCGGCCGTGTGCTGACTAGCAACCCAAGGGTTCTTGATTGGTTGACTAGGTCATCCACTTCCTCCCAGATGACATCTGACAACCCCAGCCAAGAGTCGGTGGGAACGTCAGACACAACACTTAGTTGGCATGGCCCGGGAGCGGGTCAGCGGCCCTCACCTGTCCTCAAACCGCCTCTGTCCCATCCGGTTCCCTCAGCCAGAGATCTACTATGTGGTCTGGGCTCAGCGCCAATATATAGCGAGGATGAACAATTTGAGGAGGGCAGTCAGCAGCTACTTGGCAGCGAAGAAATGGGGCCAATATCCCCTGCTTCTTGCAGTAGGCGGCAAAGTATAGATGTGGAGAGTGGCATGGGAGGTCATGTTGTGAGGGGTCAGCCTCTGCATACCAAGACCGGTGATGAGGACAGCAGTAATGATGAAACACAAATAGATGATTATGTAGCCGACCGGGCTTGGGAGCCGGGTGTGGCAAGGGCTTCATCATCGTCAGGAGAAGAGGGCGTCAGCTTGCGCGTCAGGCAGCGGCGCAGCCAGCAAGTGGGTTGTGTGGCCGTGAGTCAGCAGGGTAGCAGCAGTGTGAGGTCAGGAGCCAAGCGGCCACAGGGTAGAAAACCCGCTTCGCAGGTCCAAGAAAGCAGTGGCACAGGGGCTCAGCGAGGCAGCGGCAGTAGTAGTCATTCACTGTGGAGCGTTGGCGGTAAAATCCGATACTCGGCAGTGTGGCAGTTCTTTGCTAAGACACCGGAGGAGCCGAATATTGGTATATATAGAATCTGTAAGCAGAAAGTGAAGCGTGGCCAGGGAGCTAACGTTGGCACCACGGCCCTGCGTCAACACATGCAGCGTCACCATCGGTTGGCCTGGGAGAAACGTGGCTCAGATGTGGTGGTCCATCCTGCCGCCGCAGCAACAGCAGCAGCAGCAGCGCCCAGTGGCACGCATGCCATTGCAGCCAGTCAAGGCTCCACCACCTCTGCAGAAGGGAGCTGTTTCTCTTTGACATCATCTCCCGGTCCAGATGCTCCTGCTCCGCGCTACTCATGGCGCCAGCAGTCGTTCAGCGAGGCGATTGCAAAGAGACAACAGTATGCATCCAACCATCCTAAGGTGCAGCAGCTGACCGTGCTCCTGTCCAAGTTGTTGGTGCTGCAGTCCCTCCCTTTCCAAATGGTGGACTCTGCACCGTTCAGAGAACTAATGGCTTGTGCCGAGCCGAGATGGAGAGTTCCAAGCTGTAATTTCTTTTCCAAAAAGGCAGTACCAGCACTTCATAAATATGTAGAACAGAAGGTGGGCCAGTACTTGAGCTTATCGGTTTGTTCCAAGGTGCATGGCAGCGCGGACGTCTGGAGATGTAACTACAGTCAGGGCCAGTACATGTCCTTTACGGCCCACTGGGTGAATGTGCTTCCTGCCGAGGCACACCAACAACTTGGACAGGAGATGCCGCTTTCGCCTCCACGTTGTCAAACTGCGGCTCCTGGGCCAATGTCCGCCTCATCCTCCTCCTCCACCACCACCACCACCATCTCAGCCTCCACAAGTACTGCTCCATCATACCACATGTATAGAGCACAGCGGTGTCACGCAGTTCTACACCTGGCTTGCCTCGGCGAACGAAGTTACACAGGGGAGGAACTGCTCCGCGTCATGCAGCTAGAAATCGATGTGTGGTTTTCTCCGCGCCATATGCAAATCGGAACCATGGTGATGGACAATGGGAGTAACATGGTGTCCGCGCTGCACCGAGGAGGGATGGTTCATGCGCCCTGCATGGCGCACGTGTTCAATCTGGTTGTGAAAAGGTTCCTGAAGTCTTCCACCGATCTTCAGAATATTCTGAAAATGGTCAGGAAATTGTGCATGCACTTCATCCATTCCTACAAAGCCAGGAACACCCTCCTCGCGGTGCAGCGGCAGAATGGCCTCCCCAACACACTCTTATATACGATGTTTCCACCCGTTGGAATTCCAGCCTGCACATGTTGGACCGACTGTATGAACAGAGAAAGGCCATTAACGATTTTTTGATGATCCAGGCGGACAGGAGTACTCCCCTGTGTAACTTTGATGTCAGCCAGTGGCAGCTCATGCGTGACACCTGCCGTTTGTTGAGGCCATTCGAGAGGCCACGTTATTTGTCAGTCGCCAGGACTACGGGATGAATAACGTCATTCCACTGCTTCATGTCCTGGAACAGATGCTGAAAAATCTGTCTGGACAGGGGACTGGAGATGTGGCGACTACATCTCGCGGCCACATGAGTCCGGTGGGGACTGAAATGGAGGAGGAGGAGGAGGAGGACATTGGAGCAGAAGCATTGTCTGGTGAAATGAGTGGATTTTCTACCCAGGTGACAAGAGAGGAAGAGCAGGAGCAGCTGGAGGAGGTAGATGGAGATGAGGAAGACGAGGCAGATGACCTGCAAGCACCGTGGCAGTATATCGTGGAGATGGAAGCAGGGAGCCCCTCGGAGTCACTTGTGCAGATGGCCCGCAGCATGCTGATTTGCCTGGCTAGTGACAGCTGAATAGTCAGCATCCGGCAGAGGGATGACTTCTTGCTCTCCACCCTATTAAAACCTCGCTACCGGTCCAAAATGGAAGCCTTTTTCCCAGCTATTGAGATGGAGGACAAACTCAAATACTATAGGGAAATCCTCCGTAGTCATTTGGCCGCTGCCTATGTGCGGCATCGTCCCTCCTCTGACAGCGCTCACGTACTACTGCCGCGGCTTCTGGGGGAAGGTGGAGGGGTAGGAGCAGTACCAGCTCCATCAGCAGCAACCTAAGTCTGGAGTCACTGATGAGCAGCTTCCTTCACCCGCCTAGTGAGGAGGGCAGACGCCAGCAGCAGCAGGACCTGGAGCAGACCCTGAACCAACAGGTGGTGGCCTACTCGGACCGCACACTGCCACCCCAGTTAGAAGATCTGCTGGGCTACTGGGCAGCCAAACTGGATGTGTGGCCGCAACTTGCCGAGTTTGCAGTGGAGAAGCTGTCCTGCCCGGCCAGTAGTGTGGCATCAGAGCGGGTGTTCAGTGCGGCGGGGGCCATCGTTACCCCAAGGAGAACCCGCTTGTCCACGGGAAATGTGGAACGAATGACCTTTGTCAAGATGAATCAGGCGTGGATCGGCCAGGATTTCCACACACCAATGCCTTAGGCGTCAGACTACATCAGCCATGACGCCTCAACCAAACTGTGAGAAATGAGTCTGGGTTCAAACTACCTGCCTCAGCCACTATTCTGATGCCGCCACCCGCCTGATGCCACACATCTGCTGACAGTTTCTCCATCTGCCACCAACCATCTTTACCAGGGACTGATATTGCCACCCACCTCCACACTCTGTCATTGTGCCACTGTCTGACCTCATGCTGCTGTTGTTGCTGGTGCCGTGACATCCACACTGTGTCATTGTGCCACTCTCTGACCTCATGCTGTTGCTCCTGCCGCCGTCACCTCCACTCTCTGTCATTGTGCCACTCTGTGGCCTACTTCAATTTTTGCCACCCCCAGAATGTCATTGTGCCAATGTCTGACCTCATGCTGCTGCCACCGTCACCTCCACACTCTGTCTTTGTGCCACTCTGTGGCCTACTCCTGTTTTTGCCACCTCCAGAATGTCATTGTGCCACTGTCTGACCTCATGCTGCTGCTGTGGCTGCTGCCGTGACCTCCACACTGTCATTGTGCCACTCTGTGGCCTCGTCCTGTTTTTGCCACCTCCAGAATGTCATTGTGCCACTGTCTGACCTCAGGGTGCTTCCGCCGTCACCTCCAATCTCCGTCATTGTGCCACTCTGTGGCCTACTCCTGTTTTTGCAACCACCAGAATGACATTGTGCCACTCTCTGAACTCATGCAGCTGCCGCTGTCACCACCACACTCACTCTTTGTGCCACTTTGTGGCCTACTCCTGTTTTTGCCACTTCAAGAATGTCATTGTGCCACTGTCTGACCTCATGCTGCTGCTGTGGCTGCTGCCGTCACCTCCACACTGTCATTGTGCCACTCTGTGGCCTACTCCTGTTTTTGCCACTCCAGAATTTTATTGTGCCCTTTTCCTCAGGCTGTGCCGCCTTCACCTCCCCTCCTCTTGTCCCACTCTGGGCCTACCCTGTTTTTGCCCTCCAGAATGTCATTGTCCACCTCTACCTCATTGTGCTGCCGTGACCCCACTCTCGTCTTTTTGCCACCTGGGCCTATACAGTTTTTGCCACTCCAGAATGTCTTGTGCCACGTTGACTATGCTGCGCTGTGGCTGCTGCCGTAACTCCCCTGTGTAATTGTGCCCCCCGTGGTCTTTTACTGTTGTTCCCCCTAAAAATTTCATTGTCCACTGTCTGACCTCATGCTGCGGGGGCTCCCGCCGTCACCTCCAACTCTTCACTATGTTGCCCCGAGCCTCAGTTTGTTTTTTTCCAGCTTTCGCTGGCATGACTTTATCGGGTACATTCCCCCTTCAGTTTTTTGGTCAGTTTGCCCCTCTTAAGTCCCCAGGGAATTTGAGTGAAGTGATTCTAAGAGCGGCGGCAGTCTCTGCGGTCATACTAAAACACAAATTGTAGAAAACCAAAACCCAAAGCCCCCCTCTGTATATTTAAGCATGGCACAACTTTACAGCCCGCAGCTTTGTGCACCTGGAAATACGCTTTTTAACGCGATTTGTGAAAAAGTAATTCGGACGAAACGTTTTGCGGAAAATTGGGGCCAAAGGGGAAAGTTCGAATTTTTGAAAAATTGCCATCTTCTTGAGACCCTTCCACTTTTTAACGTGTTTGAGAGGGGGGACCTGCATAATTTAAATTTTGTAGCCTTTTTTATTTACCCAAACTTTCTGGATCTCAAAATAAAGAAGTGAATATTGGGGCAGAAATATTTAAATGAATCAAGGTGCACTTTGTCTTAAAAGGTTTTTTCGGCCTTAAAACCTACATAGTATTCAACACACAAATAACATGCTGGATTTTACAGCTATATTTTTTAGTATGAATCAGTACATCAAAGGTGGCAAAAAGTGAAAAGTACACGATTGTATTTTAAACGTGTTTATGGTGATTGATGATTTCCATAAATACATTGGTGCAACTTTTTTTTTCTGCTTAGCCTAAGTTTTAATTTTTTAAAAAATTTTAAGCTTACAATGTGTTTTTAACATAGATTGTAAGAAAGTACAGCTTGTCCCATAAAGCACAAGCTATTTGCACAAAAAACAAAAAAAAAATTGAAAGCTGGATATGAATGTGGGAAAATTTGGAAATTTTTTTCCGTCCTGGTGGTAAAGGAACATTTGGAACCAGACAACAATTAATCAGAATTAACTGGTTTTTTTTTTTAACTAAAATCATATCTTAAACCTTCTGTTTTGTAGGGGACTGCTAAATGGTAATAAAATTGGGAAAAAATTTGTAAGTGCATAAAACTTAATAATGGAAAAATCTTCCAAATTTTAAGTGATGTAAAGCCCCAACAAACTAGTCATGTACAGCTTCCATAAAATTTTTAAAATTTTTTGTGCCTCAAAATACTCACAACAGAGCCATCAATGTCTAAACCACTGGAAACAAAAGTAAGTACACCCCTAAGTAAAAATGGACAAATTTTGCCAAATTTGTCTTTTTCCCTCCCCGTAGTTGTGGGGATTTGGTTTACAAGGTCTCAGGTATGAAAGGGGGGGGGGTATGTTAAAAATTTTGGTGTTACCACTGACCTTTCTCTACTAGTGTTAAATGCAACATGGTACCTCATTGCAAAGACTTCTTTGAGGATCTAAAAAAAGAAGTGTTTCTACAAAAGATGGTCAGGGTAAAGAAGATTACAAAAACCCTGAAACTGAGCTGCATCTTGATGGCCAAGACTATACAACACTTAAACAAGACAGGATTTGCTTAGAACAGGCCTCGCCATGGTAAAACAAAGAAATTTAGTACACATGCTCAGTGCACATGCTCCATAGATAGTGTTTTCAAGATAGACTGCTGACAGCATTACTGCAGGGGATAAAGTGGTGAGGGGGTCAGCCCGTCAGTGCTCAGACAATATGCCACACACTCCCATCAAATTGGTCTGCATGGCTGTCGTCTCAGAAGGAAGTCTCTTCTAAAGATGATGCACAAGAAAACCTGCAAACTGTTGCTGAAGATAAACAGACTAAAGATGACTGGAACTATGTCCTGTGGTCTAATAAGATCAAAATAAACATACTTGTTTCAGATGGTGTTAAGCTTGTGTGGAATTAACAAAGTAAGGAGTACAAAGACAAGTGTGTATAGCCTACAGTCAAGCATGGTGGTGGAACTGTCATGATTTGGGGGTACATGAGTGCAGTCAGCTGGGGGGAGCTACAGTTCATTGAGGAAAACATGAATGCCAATATGTACTTTGACATACTGAAACAGAGCATGAGGATGAAGGTGCTGGACTGGCTAAGCATGTCTTGAGACCTAAACCCTACTGATCATCTGTGGGGCATCCTCAAACAGAAGATGGAGGTGCACAAGGTCTCTAACATCCATCAGCCCTGTGATGTCATCAGGGATTAGTGGAATAGGATTCCAGTGGCAACCTGTGAAGCTCTAGTAAGATCCATGCCAAAGAGAGTTACGGCAGTGCTGGAAAATTAACGGGGCCCTAGGGATGACGAATTTTTACAAAATTTAAAAAAAAGTTGAAATCTGACTTTGTTGCTTACGGAAATTCCCGACAGGATATTTTGGGTTAAATCTTACGATAATCTTTTTACTATCGCGCCTTTTCAGTGTTTCCTGTCATTTGGGAGCCGCCAATCAACTTGAGCTTTGGGGGGTGGGGGGTTGTAAAACATCACCACTTTGGGGTGTAGGTCCCTTTGGGCTGAAAAAAAATCACGGATTCCATTTTTTATCTGCTGCTTTTCCTGTTTGAGCCATCCTGTCTACACACTTCACGAGGACTTGTTCTCAGCGTTTAAACCAATACGTTCTAAAGCTTGATGGGGGGGGGGGTCATTCAATTCAAGAAACCATCCCTTACATTAGAATAGAGTTAGATTAAGAATTGCATTCTTTTTAGTTAGAGAATTTTTAAAGGATTTATTGGGTGGTGTAGTCGGGCTGCAGGGGGTTGGTTGGGGGGGGCGGAGCAGGAAGGTTTTTAAAACAAAAGGGGATTTTTTGGCCAGTGTGTTCTTTTTTTAAAATTGAAAAAAATTTTTTTCTCCCACTTTTTTGGCCAGAAACCTCTGCAGCAGTGGAAAATTGCCCCTGTGTTTTCAGTTCTTTTTGCAACACTGTTGTCAGTGTTCCAAAACCGGCTTAATTTTTACAATAATTTTTAAATGTGTTACTGAAGTCCAGTGTCTCAGTTTGGCGCAAAGATTTCAGTTTTTGAATATTTGTTTTACATATTTCCTAGAAAACCGCTTGGTGAGTGGTACAAAGGCCGCCATATTAAACCATAAAATTTTTAAAAATACTTTATTGGTTCGGCCTCTGTGTGGCGCTAGAGCTCTTTTTGACGATATTGTGTTATACATATTTTATAGTAAATTCCCCTGCTTTCAGTGGTGTGAAGGCCCCCCTTTTAACCCTTTTAACCATATAACTTTTTTCAGACCCTTTTCAGGCATTTTTTTAATCTGTGGGTGGACGTTTAAGGGCATTGCGGTCAGGACGGGCAAAGTAAATTGTCCTTTTTCAATAAAATGGTGGTTGAAAGACTCTTTTGATGGCACTTTTTAATCTGTGGGTCAACAGGTTTAATGGTATATGCGGTAAGGACAGGTATAGTCAAATTTCCCGTTCAACAAAGGGTGTGTCAAAGATTCTTTTTTCCAGCATTTTTTAAACGGGGTCATGTAGATTTAAGGGGCATCTGCGTCCAGGACAGGCATAGTCAATTCGTTTAATAAAATG
>JAODAL010068984.1:0-16563 GCA_025379985.1 Phyllomedusa bahiana
AAAAAAAAAAAATCCCAAGAAAAAGGGGCCCCTGGGTGTAACAGGAGCGTTAACCACCAGTATTTCCCAATGAAGCTAATTGGTCCACACTCATCGGGGGGGCAACCCGTACCCAGGTATTACTGTGTACAGGGGAAAGGGCGGGGAGTTCCCACACTTCCGCTTCCGCACTCTGCTTCGCACGACATTTTTTCGTTGCTGCGCACGGGTTTTTTAAACCCTCTGTTAATAATAGGACGCCACCGGGGCTTTCATCGCACCCACTGTAACCCCCCTGGGTCAGCTGTGCCCGGGACGGTAAGTCAATGTCCATTCAACAAAAAAGGGGGTTTTAAAGCCCTTTTTTCCGGCCTTTAAAATGTGGGGGTCATGCAGGTTTGGGGCTCATGCTGTGGCCCGGGACAGGTAAGTCAATGTCCAGTGAAACTAAAAGGGGGTTGAAAGACTCCTTTTTCCGGCATTTTTTAAATGTGGGGTCATGCATTTTGGGGGGCTCATCTGTGGCCCAGGACAGGTATAGCCCAATGTCCATGAAACTAAAATGGTTTGAAAGACTCCTTTTTCCGGGCACTTTTTAAATGTGGGGGTCATGCATTTTGGGGTTTTTTTTTTTGTGGCCCAGGACAGGTATAGTCAATTCCAGTGAAACTAAAATGGTGGTTGAAAGACTCCTTTTTCCCTTTTTTTAAAATGTGGGGGTCTGCGGGTTGGGGGCTCATGCTGCTTCCGGGAAGGGATTTTAAATGCCTTTTTCAAGAAACAAGGGTTCAAACAACTGCCTTCTTCACTTTTTAATTTGGGGGTGAGCAGGTTTAAGGGTAGGCTGTGGTACAAGACGGGGATAGTAAATGGTCTGTGACTTTTTTTCTTTTACTTTTATCCCAAAGTGTTTGCCTAAGTGTACACTACCATTTACTGTTGTGGATTTTAATTTCAGCTTCTCCAGCCTTTTTTGGGTGTAATAATGAAAGGTGTTTTGCCTCCCATAATTTTAATGGTCATCGCGCATAATCGATGCTCACTACAAAAAACCTTACGATGGGGCCCGACAACGACTATCATCGATCTCGATAGCCAACGCAATCCTCACACACCAGAGACTAGAATTTGATTTTTCAACAAAATATGTACAAGTGCGTTATCTGCCCAAAACAGAGATTCAAGGGCCCCAATAAAACTATTCAGAAGTTACACGGAAAAAATGTGTTTTTTGCAGCAATGAAAAGAGAACAGTTTTGCTGAAAAATTTTTCTATCGAATTGTCTACAACGTGGCTATTTGAAAAAACTGGGCCGCCCCACGTCAAAACAGCATTAAAAAACATTAAATAAAAAAAGGTATTTTTCACCTACCCAATACACCGCGGTACTAAAAAATTGCTTATTCAAATTTAAGTGCAAGGTGGTCTATGACAAAGCGGCCTGTCCCAAATGAAAAAAAACACCTATCTGAAATGAAAACGAAAAAAAAAAGGTTTTTTTTTTCACCTATCAATACATTTGCTGGACTAAAAAAAATTCGATTCAAATTAAGTGCAAGGTAGCCTATGAACAAAGCGGGTGAAACGAACGGCCCCCCGCACCCACCCCCCCGTGCTCGGGTGCTTCGCCCCGACCCTTCCCCGGGTGCCGGGGGGCGAGTGGCCCACGGTCCGTCCCGTTCCGTGGGCGCACTCGCCCCGCGGTGTTCACTGCCACCCACCCCGCTCCGACCCCGGGCGCGCCTGCAGGGCCCGTGCCCAGCCCCACCCCTTTAGGGCGCGCGCCCCGGGTCTTCTCTGTTTTAAAAGGGGCCAGTGCGCCGGTAATTTGGCTGTTGCCGCCACTGATCCTATATTGGTCCCCTCGGGGCAGCCCTCTGCGGACTTTAGTGCCCCGACCATATAAAAAAGCATTTTGCCTCCGTTTGTGTTTACCGTGTCCCAACCGTCTCGCTACCGTTCCCTTGACCACAAACCTCGCCGCCGCCCGACCTACTGCCTGTCCCCGACATGCCCCAGCCCACGATTCTGTACAGCCTACCCTTGATACCACCGCAAGCAAGCCCCCGTGGAAGCACCGTATTTTCCCGCCGCAGCAATTACATCTCGCTTTGGGGCGGGCTCTGTTGAAAACGGGGTTCTACTTAGACTCCGCTCCCTGGCGTGGGGCTTTCACCATCGCTTGTGGGGCCCAGGGGATCCACACCACCGCCTTACAAAAAACCCCCGGCCATGGATCCCGCCAAGTCCCCTGCCTAGTAAAGCGGACCTCCCGCATTATTCGCAACATCACTCAAATTGCGCAACAGGCTCAGCAGTTGGACCATTGACCGTCATTTTTACAGCAACCGGGCGAACCAGCGCAGCCGTCATCTCCACCCGGGGGGCTACTCCGCCTCCCGCTCACCGCCTGCAAGGGTGGGCCCCAAGCTCCCTTACCGCTACCTCCAAATTTTTGAAGGGGCCCCTCCAAGCAGTCCGGGGCTTCATCACCCGTACTCGACACATCAAATTTAAGGCGAACCAGTTCCCTACGGACGTTCTAAGGGGCTTTCAAGTCACCCTTTCTTTCCGGGAAGGCCTTACATGGCCACACCTCTGTGGGATGGAATGATCCAGTGACGGGGGATCTCGTCCTTCCTCCAGATTTTCCGTGGTTTTTTCGGGAACCTCCGGGGGCACCCTTTCCGCCGAAAGGCCCTTCTAACCCTTTTTCCAGGGAGACTCTAGGGGAACTACGCGGGCAGTTCCGCACATAACCTCGATTTTAGCCTGGAAGAGGCCCCCTTATGCGCCATTTAAAAAAGGGGTCTCCGAGTATTTAAGAATGTCTGGCCGCAAGAGACATCCCGCCCTCCCCAGCGATTTTAATTCATTTGGCCCCCCGCTTACGTGCTTTTGCCGAGAGGCGAGGGGAATTCGGCAAGAACGAGGGTGGAAAACGGCCACCCGGTTTCCACGCCGGGCTCCGGGTTTTTCCAGAGGCAACCTATGCAACCGACCCCATTTCCCATTGAGGAGCCCATGCAGGTCACAAGGTACACTCCGAGCAAGAAACGGGCCCTACGTCGGTCTGGCAACCTTCCCTACTGTGGGCATCCGAGCACCTCCGGAGGAATTGCCCCCAACTCCGGAAAAACCCCGCACCTAGGATTCGTGGGAAGGCTTTCCTAGGTGCAAATTCCTCCTCCCACCATGATGTTGCCTGACAGGTCGTGACTATGCTGGTCTCACGTTCCGGGTCTCCCCCTTTTTCCTGGACTCTCTCGGCGGGGAACTTAACACCGCCTTAGTGTCGCAGTATCGTCTTCAGATTGTCCTTTTGGAAAAACCGCTGGTCACCCCTCCTCGGTCAGGGGCGAGCTGCAAACGACACTATCAATTCATCACCAACACTGCCCTCTTCACGGGGGAGTCCTGCATAAGGAGAAAATCTCTTTCTATGTGTTCCCACGCTTTTCCTTCAGCGCTTCTCCTCGGAACTTCCGTGGCTGCGACTCCAACTCCACTCTCCTACCTAGACTGCGTCGGGTGAAGTCACTCCGGGGGCCCCCCCAACCTGCCTACCTTGTCTTGCACCCCCCCCGGTGCTTCCCGGCTCCGCGCGGCTCCCCGAAAAACCATGGCCGGCCTGCCCGCAGAGTACCAGGAATTCGCCGATGTCTTTTTGGAAAAAGAAGCAGAGATCCTTTCCCTCATTGACCTTATGACTGCCGATCGACCTTCTGCCGGGTACTAGTCCTCCCCGGGGTCGAGTCTATCCCTGGTCCGTTCCCGAGACACAAGCTATTCTGAATAATCCGGGAGAATCTCCAAAGGGTTCATATGGAAACCCCTTTTTTTCCCCTCCCGCAGGGGGGGGATTCTTTTTCTGGAAAAGAAAAACGGTACCTGCACCCTGCATAGTCTACGGACTTAAAAAATCACGTGAAGAAGCCGTTGATCCCTGAGCTCTTTGATCCCTACGGGTGCAAGATCTTCTCCAATTGCACTTGAGGGGGGGTAAATCTCTCCCACCTGAAGTGAGAGTGGAAGACGGCTTTTAACACCAGGGAGGGCACTTTGAGTACTTGTCAGCCATTCGGCCTATGTAACGCCCCAGCCGTCTCCAGGAATTTGTGTACGACATCTTCAGGGGCCTCCTGTATACTTGTGTCGTTGTATACCGTACGACATCTTTGGTATACCACCACCCCAGAACCACCGTGTTTACGTCGCCAGGGTTTGGGGGCCTCCGGCTAAACCCCCTAACCTAATTGGGGAAAATGCATCTTCCATCAACCAGCCTGCCCTTTCTGGGGTAATTATCCCCGACCAAGGTTGGGAGATGGACCCGCAAAGCGTCCCCCTGTCCTGCAATGGCCCCGCCCTGTTGGGGCCCTTTGGCTATACAACCCCTTCCCGGATTCTGTAAATATTACCGGCATTCATCCCCCCCTTTTCCCACGGGGCACCCTCGTGTCTCTACAAAAAACGCTAACCCACGAAGCTGGCCACCCAAACCGAGGGAAGCATTCTCAAGTTGAAGTCTGCCTTTGCCTCCCTTCTCACCTGTCACGGCCGGACCCTGCAAAGCCTTTTGCACTTGAAGTAGACGCCTCTCTGTCGGGGGCGGTGCGGTCCTCCACAAAAGGGGCCGACAGTAGAACGGCACCTGCGGGTTCTTTTCCAAAACATTTTCACCGGCAAAAGGAAATTTTACGATCGGAAACCGGGGGTTGTTTGGGCCCTCAAGCTTGCCCTGGAGGAAGGCGTTACACAGGAAGGGGCCGAATCCCTCGTATTTTACTAGACCACAAGAACCTCCATACCTCCAAAAAGGCCCCCGCGACTTAATCCACGCCGGGTAGGGGGTCACTTTTTTTTTTCTCCACGATTTGGGTATCCAAACCACTTTCCCTCCCGCGGAAAAAAATTGAAGGCGGAGCATTGTCACGCGCTTCCGACGGGGCGGAGAAGAAGCATCCCCCGGGGCACATAAACCCCCGGAGCGTCTTGTCCCCGCAGCCCCAATCGCCTCCGCATGTCCCATCTGGGGAGACAAAAGTAGCCCCCAATCCGCAAAGGGTCCTGAAATGGGGGCATTGCTCATTTTTGGCCGGGCCCCCCGCCCTAAAACCCCTCCTTTTCGCGCGGTTTCTACTGGGGCCGGACCCGCTAAGGACTTAAAAGAATTTGTTGAGGCCTGTGTCACCTGTGCCCAAACAAAAAAGCCTCGCACAGACCATGGGCTCCTGCACCCTTGCCCATCCCCCTAAACCCCTGGTCGCATGTTGGGGTGGATTTTTTAACCCATCTCCCCCCTCCCCCGGGAAAACCCTGATCTGGGTAGTTACGGATCGGTTTTCTAAAAGGCACATTTTTCCCACGACGGGCTACCCCGCTCCGCGCCTGGCCAACCTGTTTTTTCTCCACATTTTTTCCCCACACGGGATCCCCCACAAATTGTCTCTGACGTGGATCCCTTTTTTTTTCCAAAATTTTGGCGGGCCCTCTTTCCCTGCTTCAGGTGAACTCGATTTTTCCTCGGCCCATCACCCCCCCCGACAAATGGCCAAGTGGAAAGGGTCAACCGGCCTGGGGGGCCACTTGCGCCATTTTTGTCTCGGGACGTCAAGAACTGGGGCTGACACTCCCATGGGGGGGAATTTTTCCCATAATTTCCCCAGATTCTGAGTCAGCAGGGGCCCTCCTTTTTTATTGTGTATGGCCTTTCCCCCCGCCCCCCCCCCCCCCAACCCCTCAGTCCGAATCCCTCAGCAGATACACTGGTCCCCGACATGAAGGCTATTTGGGGCCCTGTCCCGCCATCCTTTTTTCCCTGCTTTTGGGAAAAGCATGAAAGCCAGCGGATAAGAGAAGGACCCTCCCCCAGTTTTTTTTCCTGGGGTAAAGTAGGTTATCTGCCACATATTCAGGCTTAAAAACCCAAGCATAAACTGGGTCCCACTACATTGGGTGCTTAACATTTAAAAAACCCGGGGGCCTACAAACCCAGCCCCGCCTTTCCCGCGCATCCTGAACTCCTTTCATGTCGCTTCTCAAACCCCCGGCCTTAACCGTTTTTTCTCGTAGGGGAGCTTTTCCCCCATCCCCGGGGGTGGAAGCTACAATGTTTTTTGGGTAAAGAATCCTGGGTATGAAGGTGCCAAAGGGGAAACTTATTTTCTCATTTATAAGGAGTTCGGGGCCCCAGGAAAGGTCATGGGGGCCGAGGACAAATTCGGAAACCCCAACTTTTACAAAATTCCCCCGGGGTGGGAAAAAGGGGGAGCCTAAGGGGGGGGCGTAATAAAAGGCCCGCAGCCCATCCCCCCGGGGGGCGGGGGCGTTCTTTTCCCTGATCCCTTCCCTGGGGCCGCGGGGGAGTGGCCGCACGGTCCTGCCCGGTCCTGGCGCACTCTCCCACGGGTTCAACTGCCTCCCAACCCCGCTCCTGACCCCCGGCGGCCTTCCCCGGCCGGCCACTTCCCACTCCTTAGGGCGGCCGCCGGTCTTTTTCCCGTCTTAAAGGGGCCCGTGCGCCGGAAATTGGCTGATTGCCAGCCACGATCCTAATATTGGGTCCCCCCTCCGGGAGCTCTCGCCGGGTTTTAGTGCCCTCGACCTATTTTGAAAACGTCTTGCCTCCGTTTGTGGTTACCGTGTACCTTTTGTCCGCTACCGTTCTCTACCACGAACCTCTCCCCTGCCCTGACCTACTGCGGTCCCCGACACATCTCACCTCACAATTCGTACCCCGCCTACCCTTGGCTATCACCGCAAACAAGTCCCCCCCAGGGAAGCGACCCCGGTAGTTTTTTCCGCCGCACAAGTCCATCCCGCTTTGCGGCGGGCTCTGGTGAAAACCGGGTACTACTTAGACTTCGCTCCCTGGTGTGGGCTTTCACCGTCGCTTGCGGTGGCCCAGCGGATCCACTACCACCGCCGTTACAGCTGGACCGCGCCAAAGTGAAAAAAACACCTATCTAAAAAGTAAAACGGTAATAAAAGGTATTTTTTCCCCTATCAAAACATGCGTGACTACAGAAATTGCTGTTTCAAATTTAAGGAAGGTGGCTCTATAAACAAAGCGGGCCCGCGCCAAATGAAAAAAAAAAACTAATTGAAATGTATAAAAAATAATAGGTTTTTTTGCCCCTATCAATCACCTACGGTGACGACAAATTTTGCTGTTTTACTTTTTAAAGTCAAGGTGGCTTTATGAAAAAACCCTGGACTGCGCCAAAGTGAAAAAAACACCTATCTGAAATGTATAAGGTAATAAAATATTTTTTGCACCTATCAAAACACTAGGTGACGAAAAAATTCCCTATTCAAATTTAAGTGCAAGGGTGGCTCTATGACAAAGCTGGACTCGCGAAAGTAAAAAAAAAACCCCTATCTAAAATGTTGGGATAAAAAAAGGTATTTTTTGCACCTATCAAACCTGCGGTGAAAAAAAATTGTGAATTCAAATTTAAGGCAAGGTGGTTATAAAAAAGTGGACTGCCCCCAAAGTAAAAAAAAACACCTTCTGAAATGTTTTCGGATAAAAAAAGGGTATTTTTTGCACCTATCAATACACCCTGCGGTGACTACAAAATTGCTGTATTAAAATTTAAAGGAAAGGTGGCTCTATGAAAAAAGCTGGACTGCCCCAAAGTGAAAAAAAAACCTATCTAAAAATGTATGGGGAATAAAAGGTATTTTTTGCACCTATCAAACCCTGGGGTGACTACAAAAATTTGTATTAAAATTTAAAGAGCAGGTGGCTCTATGAAAAAGTGGACTCCCTAAAGGAAAAAAACACCTATCAAATTTTAAACGGTAATAAAAGGTATTTTTTCCCCAAACAATACACCGCGGTGACTAAAAAATTGCTGTATTCAAATTTAAGTGCAAGGGGGCTCTATGAACAAAGCTGGATGGCTAAAAGTAAAAAAAAAAAAACACCTCTCTGAATGTTAGGATAATAATGGTATTTTTGGCACCTAAAATAACCTGCGGGACGAAAAAATTTCGTTTTAAAATTTAAGTGCAAGGTGGCTCTATGAACAAAGCTGGCCTGTCCCCAAAGTGAAAAAAAAACCTATCTAAAATCTTAAAAAAACGGATAATAAAAGGTATTTTTTGCACCTATCAATACCTCCCCCCAGCGGTTACGACAAAATTGCTGTATTCAAATTTAAGTGCAAGTGGCTATTTTGACCACGACCTTTGGCCTCCCCGCCAAAGTGAAACCCAAACACCTATCTGAAATGCTACCTGGATAAAATATGAAAGGTAGTTTTTCTGCACAATCAATCCGTTTTGCGCGGTTGAAACGACTAAATTGCTGTGGATTTCAAATGTAGTGCGGTGGCCCTAATAACAAAGCTGGACTGCGCCAAAGTGAAAAAAACACCTATCTGAAATGTATACGGATAATAAAAGGTATTTTTGCACCTATCAATACACCTGCGGTGACTACAAAATTGCTGTATTCAAATTTAAGTGCAAGGTGGATCTATGAACAAAGCTGGCCTGCGCCAAAGTGAAAAAAAACACCTATTTGAAATGTATACGGATAATAAAAGGTATTTTTTGCACCTATCAATACACCTGCGGTGACTACAAAATTGCTGTATTCAAATCTAAGTGCAGGGTGGCTCTATGAACAAAACTGGACTGCGCCAAAGTGAATAAAAACACCTATCTGAAAAGTATACGGATAATAAAAGGTATTCTTTGCACCTATCAATACACCTGCGGTGACGACAAAATTGCTGTATTCAAATTTAAGTGCAACGTGGCTCTATGAACAAACTGGCCTGCGCCAAAGTGAAAAAAAACACCTATCTGAAATGTATACGGATAATAAAAGGTATTTTTTGCACCTATCAATACACCTGCGGTGACTACAAAATTGCTGTATTCAAATTTAAGTGCAAGGTGGCTCTATGAACAAAGCTGGACTGCGCCAAAGTGAAAAAAAACACCTATCTGAAATGTATACGGATAATAAAAGGTATTTTTTGCACCTATCAATACACCTGCGGTGACTACAAAATTGCTGTATTCAAATTTAAGTGCAAGGTGGCTCTATGAACAAAGCTGGACTGCGCCAAAGTGAAAAAAAAACACCTATCTGAAATGTATACGGATAATAAAAGGTATTTTTTGCACCTATCAATACACCTGCGGTGACGACAAAATTGCTGTATTCAAATTTAAGTGCAAGGTGGCTCTATGAACAAAGCTGGCCTGCGCCAAAGTGAAAAAAAAAACACCTATCTGAAATGTATACGGATAATAAAAGGTATTTTTTGCACCTATCAATACACCTGCGGTGACGACAAAATTGCTGTATTCAAATTTAAGTGCAAGGTGGCTTTATGAACAAAGCTGGACTGCGCCAAAGTGAAAAAAACACCTATCTGAAATGTATACGGATAATAAAAGGTATTTTTTGCACCTATCAATACACCTGCGGTGACGACAAAATTGCTGTATTCAAATTTAAGTGCAAGGTGGCTCTATGAACAAAGCTGGCCTGCGCCAAAGTGAAAAAAAACACCTATCTGAAATGTATACGGATAATAAAAGGTATTTTTTGCACCTATCAATACACCTGCGGTGACGACAAAATTGCTGTATTCAAATTTAAGTGCAAGGTGGCTCTATGAACAAAGCTGGCCTGCGCCAAAGTGAAAAAAAACACCTATCTGAAATGTATACGGATAATAAAAGGTATTTTTTGCACCTATCAATACACCTGCGGTGACGACAAAATTGCTGTATTCAAATTTAAGTGCAAGGTGGCTTTATGATCAGACCTGGACTGCGCCAAAGTGAAAAAAACACCTATCTGAAATGTATACGGATAATAAAAGGTATTTTTTGCACCTATCAATACACCTGCGGTGACGACAAAATTGCTGTATTCAAATTTAAGTGCAAGGTGGCTCTATGAACAAAGCTGGCCTGCGCCAAAGTGAAAAAAACACCTATCTGAAATGTATACGGATAATAATAGGTATTTTTGGCACCTATCAATACACCTGCGGTGACGACAAAATTGCTGTATTCAAATTTAAGTGCAAGGTGGCACTATGAACAAAATGGGCTGCGCCAAAGTGAAAAAAACACCTATCTGAAATGTATACGGATAATAAAAGGTATTTTTTGCACCTATCAATACACCTGCTGTGACGACAAAATTGCTGTATTCAAATTTAAGTGCAAGGTGGCTCTATGAACAAAGCTGGACTGCGCCAAAGTGAAAAAAAAACACCTATCTGAAATGTATACGGATAATAAAAGGTATTTTTTGCACCTATCAATACACCTGCGGTGACGACAAAATTGCTATATTCAAATTTAAGTGCAAGGTGGCTCTATGAACAAAGCTGGCCTGCGCCAAAGTGAAAAAAACACCTATCTGAAATGTATACGGATAATAAAAGGTATTCTTTGCACCTATCAATACACCTGCGGTGACTACAAAATTGCTGTATTCAAATTTAAGTGCAAGGTGGCTCTATGAACAAAGCTGGACTGCGCCAAAGTGAAAAAAACACCTATCTGAAATGTATACGGATAATAAAAGGTATTTTTTGCACCTATCAATACACCTGCGGTGACGACAAAATTGCTGTATTCAAATTTAAGTGCAAGGTGGCTCTATGAACAAAGCTGGACTGCGCCAAAGTGAAAAAAACACCTATCTGAAATGTATACGGATAATAAAAGTTGAGTTTTGCACCTATCAAATACACCTGCAGTTACTAGAAAAGATCTGTATCCTAATATAAGTACAGGCTGCACAACATACAAGTAATATTTCACCAAAAAAACTGGCCAAAATTGTTAATAAAAACCCATTGCAATGCAGGGTCTAAACACAGTCTGGACTGCACAATATCCACGCTCCTTTACAGCGCCTGTCTGTCTGTGTTCGCCCGCACCCCCCGCCCCCCCCCCCCTCCTCCTCCTCCCCACGGCTGTACAGCGCTAGATGCTCCTTTAAAATTCTCAGCTAATAAACTATAATTTGCAAATCTCTAATCTACCTATGTTCTAATATTCACAGCTAAAAGCATAGTTGTCTGTGTGAATAAATAGAACAGTTTCGCTGAGCTGTTTTGAGAGAGACCGAGCACACGTCCTGCTCTTATGATACACAGACACACACTGAGGCTGAACAGGAAGGGCTGTTCTATGTAAAACGAGGTCATGTGATTTTTCCAGCCAATCGCAACCATACACATCCCAGTCATGACGTCGCACACCCAGCTCACCCTGCTCTATTCTGTAAGCTGATTTACTGGCCACCAAAAAGACAGGAAGCGCTGAAAATGGCGCGATATTAATAGATTATGCGCAGATTTTCACCTAAATTATCGCGTGATCGAAAAAATCCGATCAAAATAAAAACCGTGCCAATTTCAACTTTGTCGATAGTGATCACTCAACAATAATCATAAGAAAAGTGAGACTCACATAAAATCTGTCCTATGAGGGTCATAAGCTATCCATTTTCCCAGAATTATCCAGATGCACCTTGAGACTATGAGCAGCACTTAAACCTCTCTTGGCAATCCTGCAATAGCATATCATTCCTTACAGATGGGGTACCCATTTGCTCTGCATGTGCATCGTGGAGACGAAAACATCACATTCCACACACCGACAGACCTACCAGCATTTCTGTCAGCTCTGGACTTGCCTAAGTATTCTCTCCCTGAATGGGACTCTCTGGTGGTGGCACCGCTAACCACTGGATTCCCAGATTCCTCCGAAACACCAAAACCACGGAGACTTTGTAAAACGTTAAAGAGCGCTGTAGAAGTGGAGGCATTGGCCGATACTACTGAATGAGACCTTCAGCCACAACTCTGTGAGATCTAACTATATCACACTGTTTTACATTCTTTTCCCTCTCTTTAAGTCATTATCGTGCAATATATATTGTGCATCTGGTTTGTAAATTGTGGATTGGTCCTGGGTCAGTTGGGGGCCTAGTAATAACAGGAAGCAGTTGTCCCTGAAACAGGGAGCTGCCAATAATGGAGGAAGGTGGGCGCATGTTTCCCGGATGCATGGAGGCGGCCTGGCCCATGGCCAATCATCAAATCTTTCAAATTCTTGTTTTTTTTGGGAGAGTATGCAGATCCATTTGATTCTAGTATTTTCAATATTGCGAACCCCATGTCTCTCTCGACCTACAGTACCGTAATCCTTTCTCATAGTTCGAGGCTTAGATAATAAGAGGCCTCTTAATCACCCATAATTATCATAACTACTTTTCATATTCCCCGCTCACCTTAACTTTATCCAACGGCCTAGACGACGCTTAATGCATTTACATCTCTCCATACCTTTTTATCTTCTCTGCACAGGGACTGACAGACACGGTCCCCCCAGAGGTCGGAGACTATGTATACTACATCTAGTCATAACAGCTTACTTGCTGCACATAGAAGATATATTGCCATTCTCCCTGAAGACTGGCTACTCTTTTTTCCTGTTCTCACCAATGTTTTTTTTTATATTGTTCTGTGTGTTGGCAGGGGTGTGTTATTAGGGGTGTCAGTGGCATGGGCTACTCAAGGAAGCGATTTCATGTCTCATCATGGAGATTCTGAAAATCCCCTCCTTTAATGTTAAGGAATTTAACATTCTGGAAAAATGGTCCCAAATACTATATAATATGCACAAGCAAAGATCTCATATTCTATGTGTCCAGGAAACACATTTTCCTAGTGAGAAAGTGTGCACTCTCTGCAATAGATACTACCCTGTCTAGTTCCATTTTAGTAATGTGATAGCTAAAATGAAGGGTGTGGCAATATTCTTCCACAAGTCCCTTTGCCATCAAATCTTAGAGATCAAAACAGATGTGAATGCATACTACCTGTTTGTCAAATGCAACATACGGGGCTCCACCTACACAATCATAAATATCTACACCCCAAAATAGAGCCAGCTTTCTTTTCTAGCCAAGACATTAGACGACTTAAATACATTTTCCCAGGGCTCGCTAGTGGTATGTGGAGACTTCAACATTGTGCTTCATCCAGCTCTTGACTCCTCATCTGGTAAATCTGTACTCTCTAACAATAAGCGAAACAAAATCAGGAGGTTGCTACATGAAATGCAGCTAAGTGGCATATGGCGACTTACTCTTCCCTCTACTCATGACTATACCTACTATTTCTTTCCTCATAATATGTATAGTCGACTTGATTATATTTTCTTGTGTCACCTGCTTCTGCCTGTTGTTGAAGCAGCCTCTATAGATAACATTCTGCTGTCACACCTTGCCCCTGTCCACTGCAAAATTGGCTTACCCAATACCATTCGCAAGGTTTTTAATTGGAGATTGAATGAGACTCTCCTTAATGACAAGCTGTGCTTGGCAGATTTGAGGCAGGCGGCTCAGCATTTTGCGATAGACCATGGGCCATATGTATGAAAACTGTCTTGGTCTAAGACTTTCTATGTTGCCCATAGCAGCCAATCAAAGCACCCTTCTAATTTGTCCAGAGCACAATATGAAATGAAAGGGGATCTTGGATTGGTTGCTATGGGCAACAAAGAGAGTTTTAGACCAAGAAAGTTTTTATACATGTGGCCCCATATGTCCGACTGTACCTCCCCCCCCAGTTAAAGTGGCAATACCTTAAATGTAATGTGTACTTATAGGAATTTTGATAAAACATGGCTCTAGGTTAAAAAAAGAAGTGACAGCTAAAGTAGAGAATCTCCTTGCCACCTTAGCCAATCTAGAAGCCACACATAAGAACTCCAATAAAGAGGAGGATCTCCGAGCCCTACTGCAGGTACGCCATGACATCACCCAGTTGATGGATCAGAAACGGCATCGCTATAAGCAAATATGCGCATATGCTCATTATAGGTGGAGTGACAGGCAGGATGCTGGCAAGAGCCCTCAGGGACAAAACAGTCTGATTGTTTATTCCATCGATTAAAGCTGTAACGGGGAAAGTGACTCATCTAACTGAGGATATATTAGAAACCTTTCGGACCTTCTACCAGGACCTATATATTTTACCAGTATCTGCTTCTGTGGCCCACCCTGTTGCATTGGAACAGTTTGTATCTGAAACAGTCCTACCAAAACTTCCATCTGATAGATTAAATGAGCTGAAGCGTCCCTTCTCCTTAGAGGAAATAAACCAAACTATTAGCTCTATGCCGGCTGGGAAAGGTCCAGGGCCAGACGGGTTTTCAGCCAAGTTTTATAAGGTCCTCTCTCCAGACCTCTCTACTCCTTTATTAGAGTCATTCAACTCTGTCTCAGCTGACCAAACTTTCTCACCCCGTTTGCTAAAAGCATTTATCACAGTAACACCAAAAGAGGGTAAACACCCACTCTTTTGTGCCAGTTACAGGCCCATCTCTCTACTTAATGTGGACACTAACTGCGACATGTATAAAATGGTTTTTCACCCTTTTTCTGGCGTACAATGCACCTAACTGAGCTGGCTACGATGTCTAATGCGCCTAATGTATGTGTAAGGTGCATTGTTCGTATGACTCGACACTTTCGAATACACCTAACATGAAGGGGTGTTCTGGGGGTGTTATGGGGGCGTTATGGAGGTGTGTCGCACCATATTTGTAAGATTAGACACATATATGAATGTGGGTCGTCAAATCTGGGTGCATTACTGCGTGAACAGGCAGACCGATTGTAATGTGGTCTGCCTGAGCATGAGGAGTCGACGTGAAGCTAGATTTGCGGTTAGGGAAAAAAATGTCCAATATTTCTTAACTTTCACCCGTTAAATAATAAAAACTAATTTCTAATAATTATTAAACTATATAAAATGTAATTATTTAAATGTAATAAAAAATGTTATCATATAAAATTAATATAAAAATATATAATATCCCAAAAATATAAAAATATCTCCTATAAAATATATTTAAAATTAGAAGAATCTAATACTAGTTTTACATTAAATAACCAACTGATGTTGTTCAGATTTTTAAAATTTTAATTTTGACTACATTAAATTTGAAATGCATTTTTGATGCTCTCACCATTTATTCCACATACAGCACAGCACATGTCTTGTTGGAACTTGTAGTCCTCCAAGCAGGATCAGTACCATAGTTTCTATTCACTGACATCTGACATGCTATTTTAATGACTTTTTTCTTATTTCTAGCCTATCTATAGTCTATATAAATGTTAGGCGCGCTACCAAGAGCACTTTAGAATATGGATTATTTGGAGTAGTCTGTATATTGGGTTGTGACATTCGGACCGTGTTTGCTTCAGGTTGGACTGATGATGATGATGACATTTGTGGCCGTGACTGAGAGGAAGAGGAAGTAAACCCGCTGTATGCAGGGTCTGTTAACCACTGAAAAACAGATTGGCGACGCTCTTAAGTAATGTGACTCACAGGGAACCGACCAAGTGATGACAGGCCTGATGGTCCTGTGACTGACAATGTGTTTTGTCTCGTACCTCTATCTCCATGTCCTACACCCCTTCTTGCTCACTTACTACCTCTAGTTCTCACCATATTCAAAAGCTAAATATTATAGCTATGCGTGTGGCACAAGATATATGTAATAAAAAAGAGAGAAGTATATAAATATGTGGATCACAATAACGCACTGGTATATTTCAGCATTAGGCGAACTTAAAATCTGGCAAAATTACACTTTCTTGTGTTGAGCAAGATTTAGCAACACATAGAAAACTTTTTCCTGCAAATATATCTATATGACAATAACACACAATATATTTGAAAGGTATTTCACCTCCAAAACTGCCAAAATGAACTTTTCTCCACTCAGAATAATTTTCACCAACCAAAACTATTAAAAGATATTTTTTCCTATAAAGATTTGGAAAAGGGTGTTATACAATAACTCAAAACCCCAAAACTGCAAAAAAAAACTTTTTTCCACTCAGAATAAATTTTCACCAACCCAAAACTATTTAGAATAATTTCTTTGTATAGGAGAAAGGGGAAGGTGGTTAAAAAGGTTTTTAGTCCCAATACTACAAAAAATGAACTTTTGGGCACTGAGTTATTATATGAGTATGATATGAAGTTAGGTGTTTAGTAACCTGGAAAGTCTTAAAATAACAGCTTTTGGGGGTTTGGGAAAATGCAGCCACAATACTAAACTCCCTAACTATTTTCTGTTATGGGGGGGGGAAAAATGTATCAACAAGGGCTTGATTTCCCCAAGCTTGCGATACCCCCCCAAAAAAATCAAAAAAAACACTTTTTTTCCCGTTAAAAATCACAAAAACAAAACTTTTGCCTCCAAGCAAACAAACAAAACAACGGAGCAGTCTGTACAGACAGAGAGCAAGCAACAAATGCATCTGAAAGCAAAAACAATGAAAATATAACATGGTCATTATTTTTGCCACCAATGAAGCCCCACACCACAGGGATGAAATTTTTTTACACAATAAAATCTCTGCAATGAATGGATGGCCGCCAAAACAAAAAGGCCTAAAGTATTAAAATGGCGTCTCGAACGTGATTTAGAACAAAACTTTTACTCGAACGAACTGCAAAAAGTTTGGTTCACGCTCTAAAAAATTTTAAAGTTCGACTGCA
>JAODAL010068985.1:0-16563 GCA_025379985.1 Phyllomedusa bahiana
GGGGGCCCCTACCTAAAGGCCCCGACCATGGCTGGGGGGTTTGGGGGGTGCCTGGCACTGACCGTTTGCTTCGTCTCCCGTCAAGAGGCTGCTCCGGTGACGTGGCTGCTCGTTTGTCTCCGGCCGTAACAGCGCTTCCACCGGATCGGGCGCGACCCGATAGACGGAGCTCCGGGTAAGCGGGTACTGCGGAGAGACCTGTGTCGGCGGGACCCTGTACCTCTGTGGCGGCTGCTCGTTTGGTTCCGGTCGGGTTGGCGCTTCCACCGGATCGGGCGCGTCACAGCAGACGGAGCTCCGGGTAAGCGGCCACCGCGGGGAAATCTGTATCGGCGGGTCCCTGCACCTCTGTCTTGAAGGCTGTAGCGTTCCCAGTGCCGGCGTCTGGGCCTCCGATTCCACGGGGCTAGTCTTCTTCCCGCCAGGCAGCTTGCGAGCAGGCCAAGATGGCGCCGAGGGGACCGTGGCGCGGGAAGGAAGCGGGTCTTCTAGGAGGTCCGAGAGGGGGGAGAAGTTTGAGATGGGTAATTTGCTCGTAGTGAGGGTCTTGGGTGTCCTGGTGGCCCTTTTGGCTCTCCTGCCAACCATGCTAGACGCTTTTTCTGATTAAAAGTGCTGGCCCTGGACGGAGCTCTGCGGAGATGCTGCCACTCTCTCACATGGCTAGCCACACCCCAGCTGCTTGTTTTTTAAAGATCTTTTAATTAAAAACCAGTCATTGTTTGTGAGACAACCCCTTTAATGACCAACTTAATTTTTTTTAGTTTTTTGCCTCCCTGCGTTTTAACAGTAATAACTATTTGTTCTACAACACCGCTGTAGGAGGACCTGTTTTATGCAGAAGTTGTATTTCTCGGGGAAGTAGTTCGCGTTTACATATAAACTACTGCGT
Source organism: Phyllomedusa bahiana (assembly GCA_025379985.1). NCBI lineage: Eukaryota > Metazoa > Chordata > Amphibia > Anura > Hylidae > Phyllomedusa > Phyllomedusa bahiana. The sequence continues at coordinate 893 of JAODAL010068985.1, forward strand.
ATAAAAAAAAAAAGTTTTGCAGTGGGAACCTAAAAAAAATAGTTTTTCTGCATTTTCTGCATTATTTTTTAACACCATTCACACTAAGTAATCTTTTAGATTAAAGGGGTTGTCTGGCTTTCTTGGCTTCTACTGGCAGTGATGAGCTGCTGAGGACACCAGGTCTGTAGCTATAGCGACCAACTCTGTCAGCCTATCAGGAGAGATCAAACAGGTCTGTAGCTATAGCCAGGGCCGCCATACAGGAAGTACAGCCAGTACTGCTGTACGGGGCACCCTTATTCCTCATGGCAGAGCGACACAGTTTTTTTATATATATAAGAAAGGGGGCCCTGACTCTACTTAAACATAAAGGGGGCCCTGACTCTACTTAAACATAAAGGGGGCCCTGACTCTACTTAAACATAAAGGGGGCCCTGACTCTACTTAAACATAAAGGGGGCCCTGACTCTACATAAACATAAAGGGGCCCTGACTCTACTTAAACATAAAGGCGGCCCTGACTCTACTTAAACATAAAGGGGGCCATGACTCTACTTAAACATAAAGGGGGCCCTGACTCTACTTAAACATAAAGGGGGCCCTGACTCTACTTAAACATAAAGGGGGCCCTGACTCTACTTAAACATAAAGGGGGCCCTGACTCTACCTAAACATAAAGGGGGCCCTGACTCTACTTAAACATAAAGGGGGCCATAACTACCTACAACATAAAGGGGCTCTACTCTACACAAGCTAAAGGGGCCCCTGACTTCCTTGCACAACAGTAAAAGAGGCCCTAACTACCTGTAAACTACCTAAAGGGCCTGCTTATCTACACATGGGGGCCTATTTACCTACCCAAAACCGTGGGCTAGGTACCCTACTAAACCTACTTAGGGTGGCCTACCAATTATCCAGGGGTCTACCTACCTAAAATAAGGGCCCCTGACTCTACTTAAACATAAAGGGGGCCCCGACCCCCAACAAACTTTTAAAAGGGGGGCCATAAAAACCTACAAACAAAAGGGGATCTACCTGCACACTAGCTAAAGGACCCGATTTGCTGACCACAAAAAGGGCTCCTAACTACCTGTAATACCTAAAGGCCCGCTTATTACCTGGGGTATTTACCTCCCCACCCGGGCTAGGTACCCACCAACCTACTTGGGGCTGGCCTATTAAATTATCCAGCGGGGGTCTACCTACCTAAATATGGCCTGTCTAATTACCTGGGGCCTTGCACATTTGCCAACCAACCTAGGGTCTTGTCTACCAACCTGGTAATATAATTGTGAGGGAAGCAGCCCATAGTTGTAGCATTATCTCCAGGGGTCAGTTCTCTCCCCCACCCTCCAACCCCTTATGATACTAGGCCTCTAAGTTATGGCTTGTACCCGCTCTCCCACCCCTGGGAGGTTTGAACAGAGGTGGGAATAGATAAAGAGATGCTGGAAAAGTGAGGATTCTAAGATATTTGTGTAATTTCTGCAGGGATGAGTGGTGGCTGGGACAAGTCATCATGATGGTGTGGAACGGATGCAGAGAAGGGAAAAAGAACGAATCATGAGAAGAGAACGACTCATCAGATAGGACGTCTCCAGTGAGTCCCTGATTTTAGGGGTTATTTTACTTCTTTACTGGATCAGTGCTGTATTCACTGTAATGTGATGTGACCCAAGCTGGTGTCAGATCACTATGTGGTCTCCATATGATGGTGTTATATCGGCGTTAGTATAGTGGCAGTGTACCCGATTGTAAGAGAGGGAACACCTGACCCTGTGATAGGAGTTACACTTTTACTTCCTTGCTGGTGATTATTTTAAAAGGTGTTGAGGTGCGTGACCAAGGGAAACATGGAGGGGGATATTGTATGTGGGTGGAGGGGGATATAGATGGAGCTACTTAGCCCTGTGTCTATGATATGCTAGACTGACAGATATGTGAGACATACAGATATGTGACTCACTTGGTATAGTACTACACAATATAGTTCTTTTTTGCATACTGTATTATGTGGTAAAATGGGCGCATTTATATCCTGGAGGCCGTTTTTTTTTTTACTCAGGGCGGAGCGATCGTGTTGCTGGGGGCGGTGTTTACAGGGGGGGCCCAGGTGCTTCAGCTGTATGGGGCCCTGAAATTTCTGTTGGCGGCCCTGACTATAGCAACCTGAGGAGCTGATGTAGCCCATTCAAGAAAGGATATCTAGGAATAGGTAGGACACCGGTAATGGACACATATTTCAAAGTGACTTGTTTTTGCAAGATCTTTAACATAAAAAGCAATCCTTGTAGTGAGACAATGCCTTTAATTCTACAGGTTATTAGTCATGTGAATACAAAATGTGTATATTTTTGTTTTGCATAATATATGCACAATAATTTATTTATTTTTTTTTAACCCAACTAAGGGATAACCTTTTGTATACTTTAACACCTGGTAATGTATTGGCACATACATTGCATTTTGTGTCAGTATAACACAGTTTGCCCTGACAGCCAGCTAACTATACAGACAGCCCAGAGGTTACAGGGCTGACTGTACAGACATTCCCCAGACTCCATTGGGCACTGAGAATCCCGGTGACCCGATGGATTCTGGGAATCCCCTTTGATTATGCCAGTGTCACGGACCGCGGCAATCAAAGTGTTAAACGCCGGTACTTCAGCTCCATTCCTAGTGCAGTTGCGGCACTGGGAGCTGTAACCCCAGCTGTAGGCAGCATCTTTTGCCATTGCTGCCGACAGAGAACACAAACCACTCACCGTCAAAAGACAGTGGGTGGTGGTTAACGGTGTTTTCTGTTCAGGATACTCATCTCTTAACTACATTGTACAGCAGTTACACAGTCTTTTTTCCTCTGGAGGACCTGTCCTTGTTACACACAGTCCACCGATTCCAATCGTACTATTTGTGGTGGTGCTTACTCCATTTTTAAACCCCACAGATAGCCCCTTGGTGCTTGTGCTCCACCCAAATTTGGGCGTGTTGTGGTCTGCTTAGGGTAAAGGGCGGGCCCCCCCTAAAAAAGAAAGAGATTTTACCAAGTGAAGAACACCTTCACCTGCTCTTGGGCAGTGTCTTAAGGGTACGCTTAAAAGTTTACATATAAACTACTGTATTATTTTATGAACCTTTCTTACTTTAATCTTCTGTGTCTGTAAATAGGAGGGCCACTCTAATTCTATTTATTAACATACAGTAGGTACTACAATAGAGGATAACTCTAGCTGGTACAGCACATTCTCAGCTACAAAAACACTGGGGCAGATGATTTATCTATACTGTGTAACTCTTAGACAATGTAAAACAAGACCGTCTTTCACTGCGCTACATAGTGTTCATAAATCTGCTGCCCCTGCCCTTGTCAAAATTACAAAACATTCCCTTATTAGAAAAAATGAAAAAAATCAGGCGAAACCCCTTTTAAGGCAAAACCTGGTATATTTTTTTAGTGAGTTTCCGAGAGGACTACCCTCTCTTCTTCAAAATGTTTGTTAAAACAAAAACTAAAAATACACATTAAGGCAAAAATTTAAAACTCTGCAAAAATGGGGTTAAATTTTTCATGCCAGCTTCATGCCCAACTATGGTGAACTGTGATTGAAAAACAAATCCCCCCTTGATTGATTAAAGTTTAAGAAAAATAATTACTGATTCCTCCTGTCAGCCTCACAAGTTTAAAGACTGTTTAATTCTTGCGGGGTTTTAATAACTGCTGTCCTATATTTTGCCCTTTTGGGTTTTTTTTAAGAATTCTAAGATCCTTTTAAAATCCATGGCTTGGTGTATTAAAAAAGTCTGTGGGATTTTTTATTTTTTTTTTATAACATCAAAACTGAAAAAAGAGAGCTAGTCCCCTCGGAAAAACCCATCAAAATTTTACTCATTTTGCCTCTAAAAAGAAACGCCGAATTTTCATATTTCTACTCTTGCTAGGCTAACACGGTACAACATTATACTACTAGACACTTTCTAACTGTAAGCCACGAAATGCCCAAAATTTTGGCACAGTGTTTCCAATTAAACCATTCATTTTTTGCCCAAAGGTTTACACCCCTTTTTTTTGGGGGGAGGCACGGGAATGACAAAGGAAAATGTCTAAAACAAAATTTGGTTTTAAAGCCCTTTTACCTGGTATTTTTTGGGACAAATAAATTGCTAAATGTATAAACCCCTAAATAGATGGCCCAAATTTTAATAAAAAAAGGGAAGAAAAACCCCACACTGGGGAAAAGAAACATTAAAAAAGGTCATTTAAATTTATAATTGGGAAAATATGTTAAAAGAACATTGTGCTTTGTTAAAACTAAGCTCAAGTCTGTCCTTAAATTGGGCCCAAAAAAGCAGCCAAAAGCTCAGTTTCAAAGGATAAAAAAAAATTTAAAAATTTTGTTTGATTGTGCTGGTTGCCCATAGCAACCAATCTTACACAGTTTTCAGAAATAAGAGCCCAGTCGGCCCCCGCCTATCTTCCCTCTGTGTGCCTTACAGGGGCCCCGTATATTTCATTTCCCCTTTAAAAGTTATTTTTCATGGTTTACCCGCCCGACAGATTAATTTTTGCAAAAACTGTGAGGGTTAAAATTCACATCCCAAAAGTGGGGGGGGTTAAAATATTTTTTATAATATATATCAGGCGGTAGGGGGGCTGTAGTTTGTTCTTTTAAATTTTAAAAATTTTAAGCAAGTCAGGGGAGGTTTTTAAATTTTTAAATGTAACTCCAGCAAAAAAAAATTTTTTTTTTTTTTAAAGTTTTTAGATGGGGAGGGAAGGGTTTTTTTCATTTTTTTTGCTGGTTTTGTGTCCCTTTTAAGAAGATTTCACCTCATGTGCTTTCCCTGGCCCTTTTTTTTTAAAAATTTGTTCCCCAGCTACCCATCGGGGCGGAACATGGAACTACAAGTGCCAGCATGCCCCAAAGTCTGCGTTTAACTAGGAACAGATGTAAGTCGGAACGGTGTAATTGGGTAAACTGCCTGTAAAATAAAATTAAAATTTTAAAAAAAAATATATTAATAATTTTTTTTTTTTTTTTTATAAATGTACCCCACTATGTTTCAGCATAGTCACTACCCCTGGCTTTGCACTTTTGCAGATAAAAAATAAGAACTCGCATGCCACACTCCTAAAAATCTGCCCCAGCGATGGCGATCCACTGTTTCACAACTGCTAGGGTGGCGTCATTACTAGGCAAGTATGGCCCACACTGTCACCTTCTGTCATCGGTCCAAACTATTTTTTTTCTACATGTAGCAATTCAATTACATTCCTTTGCTTTATATGCACCTTCCTGTCTGACGCCATTTTATCAGACTCCTCCTCAGTCTCCATTTTTCTTAGGGGGTATTCACACGGCGTATTTGCACCAAAATACGCTCTGCAAATACGGTAAAAAGAATGTTATTAGTAATATCATCGACATAGTGCGGACAATACTGATTTTACTATTGTATTTCTCGGCGCCCATAAAAAGAAGTGACCTGGTGGCGAGAAATAAACTATAAGAAGCAGAGAGCTGCCTTGCATTGAAAGTTCATGCTGGCCAGCGCGTACTTTCAACAGCGCTGATGAAGGCGTATTGTGGCTCATACCTGTACAAGCCGTGTGAACGTACCCTTACTTCATAAAAAAATAAAAAATTCAATGGATATTGGCAGGAACATTCAAACGCTATTGCCACGCCGCCAAACCCTACTGCCAATGTTGTGGACCAACATAAGTTAGTTGGAGTGACCCTCACATAAAAGGCAAAATGGACGTGAACTGTTCAGAATAAACACATTTTAAACTGTTTTGAATTCGCTTTCTTTTGCAATAATTACTATGAAATTTAGCACTTAAAGGGGTTGTCTCACTACATTAATTAATCTTGCCTCAGTCCTGGTTTCACTTCGAATTCAGGGGCGTGTTTACTGGCTTCTACTAGGCTGCAGTCGAAGCCAGGTCTGTAGCTATAGCAACCAGTCCTGGCAGCCTATCAAAAGAGATTGAACAGGTCTGTAGCTTTTAAATGAACCCGAGGAGCTGATGAGCCCATACAAGAGGGGATATCTCAGAATAGGTAGGACACTGTTAATGGACATATATTGCAAAGTGACTTGATTTTGTAAGATCTTTAACAGAAAAAGCAATCCTTGTAGTGAGACAACCCCTTTAATATAAATTAAAAGAACTTTAGTGTTGTAATGGTTGCCTTAGATACCAGATCAAGAATGCCTCTAATTTTCTACTGTACTTTAATAATCTGTAGCACATCTTCCCCTGTAGACAACAATCTTAAGTAAAGAACATTCAGTTGACTTGCCATTTAACGCCTGATTATTGGGCAGTGTGTAGGCTCCTTTCAAGAAAGGGGTCCGCTCTGGATTACAAATGATCAGCTTGAATAAAAGGGGCCTTACATTAAACATTTACTTGAATCCATTTGCAATTATGAAAAAAAAATGCTTACCAGTTGTGATACAGCAAACCCAAAGTGGTGAAAAAGAAAGGAATCATAAGGTAGAGGGAAAAGAGATGATCAGCACGGCAGTCACCTAAAAGGAAGCAAACACAGGGGAAGCTGTGAGAACATAGCACTAGAAACAATTAGGGTATGTTCACACGGCATATTTGGGTGCGTAATACGGCCCGCACATATGGTAAAAAGAATACTAGGAAAATCACCATTGTCGTTTAGAGGACGGTGATGTTACAATTATATTTCTCGTAATGTATGTCCATAAAAAGAACCTGTTACTTCTTTTGGGTGCCAAGAAATAGGAAGGTATACGATATAGAGAGGTTCCTTGCGTCAACAGTACACTCTGGCCAGCGCATACTCTCATTAGTGCTAAGGAAGGCGTATAGCAGTACATACCTGTACATGCTGCAACATACACTAAAAAAGATCCTGTAAGGTGGTTTATGCTCACCCGAGAGCTGGATGTCATAGAACGAGAGAAGCTGAGCCATGTGATACATAGGGTTATATGATGGAGGGAGAGAAGCTGAGCTCTGTGATATATAGGGTTATATGATAGTGAGAAGCGGAGCTCTGTGATATATAGGGTTTAATAAAGATAGAGAAAGCTGAGCTCTGTGAAAATAAGGGGTATATGATAAGAGAAGCGAGCTCTGTGATATATAGGGATATATGATAGAGAAGCTGAGCTCTGTGATATATAGGGATATATGATAGAGAAGCTGAGCTCTGTGATACAGTCATGGCCAAAAGTTTTGAGAATGATACAAATGTTAATTTTTACAAAGTCTACTGCATCAGATTTTATAATGGCAATTTGCATATACTCCAGAATGTTATAAAGAGTGATCAGCTTAACAGCAATTAATTGCAAAGTCAATAGTTGCCTAGAAAATGAACTTTTTCCCCCAAATCACATTTCCACTTCATTGCAGGCCTGCCTTAAAAGGACCAGCTTACATCGTTTCAGTGATTGCTCCATTAACACGGGTGTGGGTGTTGATGAGGACAGGGCTGGAGATCAATCTGTCATGATTAAGTAAGAATCACACCACTGGACACTTTAGGCCATGTTCACACGGCTTAAATGGGCCATATTTCGGTCCGTAATTACGCGCCGAAGTGCGCAAGTTACGAGCTGAAAACGGCCCATTCATTACAAAAAATCCACAGTTCTAAATAGAGAACTATGGATTACGTCTCCTCTCCCCGCTCGGCGAATACGCCGAGGGGGGAGATAATTCACATGTCACTTTCTAGCGGCGTGTCTATGGGCCGGCGAGGTGCCGGCCCCCCGCTGCCGCCCCCACGGGGTAACTGCGGGGCGTAATTAACCCGTGTGAACATAGCCTTAAAAGGAGGCTGGTGCTTAGCATCATTGTTTCTCTTCTAACCATGCTTATCTCTAAAGAAACACGTGCAGACATCATTGCACAGCACAAAACTGGCCTAACAGGGAAAAGTATCTCAGCTAGAAAGATCCCACCTCAGTCAACAATCTATCGCATCATCAAGGAATTCAAGGAGAGAGGTTCCATGTTGCCAAAAAAGGCTCCAGGGCGCCCAAGAAAGACCAGCAAGTGCCAGGACCGTCTCTTAAAAGTGTTTCAGCTTCGGAATCGGGCTACCAGCAGTGCAAGCTTGCTCAGGAATGGCAGCAGGCAGTGTGAGTGCATCTGCACGCACTGTGAGGCGGAGACTTTAGGGAGCAAGGCCTGGGGGGGCAAGAGGCCAGCAAAGAAGCCACTTCTCTCCAGAAAAAAAACAGGGACAGACTGATATTCTGCCAAAGGTAAAAGGGAGTGGACCGCTGAGGACTGGGTAAAGTCATTTCTCGATGAATCCCCTTTCCGAATGTTGGAACATCTGGAAAACAGCTTGTCGAGAAGACAACGTGAGCGATACCACCAGTCTGTCTCATGCCAACTGTAAAGCATCCAGAAACCATTCATTTTTGGGGTTGCTTCTCAGCCAAGGGAATCGGCTCTCTAACAGTCTTTCCTAAAAACACATCCATGAATAAAGAATGGTACCACAATGTCCTCCAAGAGCAACTTCTCCCAACCGTCCAAGAGCAGTTTGGTGATCAACAATGCCTTTTCCAGCATGATGGAGCACCTTGCCATAAAGCAAAGGTGAAAACTATAATATTTGTGTCATTCTCAAAACTTTTGGCCATGACTGTACATAGGGTTATATGACAGAGGAGGGGAGTTGAGCTTTTCAGGTAAGGTTTCAGGATAAGCTGACCTATGTGTGTACATGAGGCAAAGCACTATTTATGCCCAATAAATAACTTATGTAAGCCATTTGCAACAGTTTTTCTTCGACAGGCTCCATCTCTAATTTTCAGCTGTCCCCAAGTTAATGGATGGAGGATAGCTGCTATGATGTCTCCCATACGTTGCACCCACAGAACAGGAAAGGCTTCTACCCTATATCTCTACAGCATATCCTCAGAAGCAACAACGGCATGGATTACACTGTGGAGCAATAGTGAGTGGTATAGGCTGTGAATCAAGCACCATCTGTGTCTCTGCAGCCACTTTCCCCTCTCCATAGATTTATTTGGGCATGTACTCAGATTGCCCAGTCAGCTGACAGTGCGTCCTGTCTGACAAAATACATTTCAGCAGGTTTTTTAGAGTGAATGATGAGGACAATAATGAGGTTGATGCGTTGGTATGAACCTGTCATATGGGTTCACTTAAGAATCTTTTCTCCAATGAAGAAAAATTGTCCAGTACATTATGTTTTGTCCTCCTAAGACCTGGAGCTACATTTGGATCACAATGCCATAATGTGTGGCCCCAAGTATAAAGCTGCCATTATGATGGGGGCTCTGGAGGGCCGACATCTATTTTCAGAGCAGAATTGTTACTTAGTTATGCCTCGTGCAAACCATGACTGGCACTGCCCGATTCCTTGTGCCATGTACTGCCAACTCAGGCCCTGCTCGAGGAACAAATTGATCCTTTAAAAGGGTTCTTCCGTAAATCTAGAGCATATCTACAGGATATGAGTGTTTCTCTCCTCTATAGTTTATAAGAGTTACAGCATACAATAGTGACAGGCATGTGCAGCCTCCTCTTCTCTGGAGTAGGGAACCAGAATTGCCCATGTCGCCAATAGGTAGAAACAGGTAATCTTTGTTTTCGATTCATAACTTGTAATAAACACTGCCAAAAACCACGCTGGACATCACAACTCCGCCCCTTACACAGTCAGTCCTGCTATGTTTTGGACATCATGCCTACTTTGTCAGGCAAAGAAGGCGTGGCCCTCGAAGCACGGCAAAGAGGGTGTGGCTCCCGAAGCACGGCAAAGAGGGTGTGGCCCCCCGAAGCACGGCAAAGAGGGTGTGGCACCCGAAGCAAGGCAAAGAGGGTGTGGCCCCCGAAGCAAGGCAAGTACTGACTTGTAAAAGGGGCAGAGTTTTGATGTTCAGTGCGGTTTTTGGTAATTACAAGGTTTGGGGAGAAAACCAAGATAACCTGTTTCTACATATTGAACATTTCCCTTGTGTTTGGGAAAGAGGATAACCACCGGCATCCCGAGGCGGACTCAATCACTCAGTTCCCATTGTGGAGGTCAAACAGTGTTGTGCCTCGCACTGCACAACATAAGGTTAGTGCATATAAATATATGTACTAATAAGGCTCAAGTTATAGTGGCATTATTTGCGCTAGGGAGTGTGGTCTCTATTTTCCGTTTTTTTTTTTTTTCTACATTTCCCCAATAAGTAATAGTCTGAAAAGAGGAACCATCACCCATCAGACATTTATGGCAAATACTGTACTATGCCGTAAACGTCTGATGACCAGACTTAAGTTTAATTATATTCTTTAGGAGTAGCAAAATCTGACAATATGGCCACCAGACAGGAAAAGGTTGTGCACCCTTTTCCCTAAACTAACCAGCTATTTTTGGGGAAGGTTATAGAACATTATGTTCATGTGATTTTCCTTTCTAGATAAACTCATGAGTAACACATTTCAGTACTTACCATTCAGTTCTGCAACATTAAAGATTATTATTGAACCAGCAATGACCAAAGACTGACCAGCTTCTAGACCGTTAATTCCAGCCAGGATGTTAATGGCATTGGTACAGAAAACTGCCAGCAACCCCATGTATACATAATACAGGACACCTATAGACAGAGGCAGAAAATAGAACAGAAAATACAACATTATCAGGAAAAAGAAATGTGAACTATAAGAAAATAAAAGGAATGACCAGAAGATGATGATATACTGGTTTTCTGCCCCACCACAAACAAGTGCATACATAGCTGTATGACCTGTTCATACTACAGTAGGTTTGAAAAGTCACTTCTCAGATGTATCTGAAGTCTCAGTTCTTACAAAGTGCTCTCTCTAGAAATGGGTGGGAGTTCCAGCAGTCAGACCCTAAGCAACAGCCATTAATGCATATTATGGGGAAATGGGCTTTTAAGGCAACATTCAATTAAACGTGACAAGTTAGATCACATCCAAAAGGTTCTTTAACCCCTTAAACCCCAGGCCTGAAAAGGCTTTCACGACCAGCTATATTTTGTAGTTTTTGTGTTTCAACACTCCTAACTTTTTTATTTTTTTAAGTGACGCAGATGTATAAGGACTTGTTTTATACGGGAAAAGTTGTTTTTTGGGGGGCGTAGTTTAAGTTAACAAATAAATTACTGCAGAATTTGTTTGTAATTTAATAAAATTTTTACACCATTCACACAAAATAACCAGTTAGATGAATTCTACAAGTTATTATAGTCATGTAGATATCTAACAAGTGTTTTCTTTTTTTGTGTAACGTATGCAAATTTTCAATTACAATTTTTTATCTTATTTATTTTTATTTCTGTCTACACTTTTTTTTACATTTATTTTAATTACATTAAAGGATAACCCTTTTTACACACTTAGTAATGTATTAGCATACTCATACATAATACATAATCTGCGCCATACTGACACAGACAGCAGTCAGAGCAGGACACAATGTGAAGAGACTGCTCTAGGAACAGAGTAAGTACAGCTCTGTTCTTAGTGCAGCTGCGGCGATAGGAGCTACGAAACCCCTCTTTCGGCAGAAAGACGACCTGCACTGACCACCGACTATAGTCAGTGGGCGGTCGTTAAAGGGGTTGTCTCGCTACAATGATTGGGTTTTAAAGATTTTTTAAAAAACAAGCAGCTTTGCAATATATGTTCAGTACATATGTCCTACTGATTTTGAGCTAGCCCTGTTAGTAGTACTACATCAGCTTCTCAAATTTCTATACACTGACCTGTTGATCCTTATCTCACTGGCTGTCGGGTCTGTATGACTCATCACCTTCAGAATACGGGTTGGAGCAGAGAGCCCCTCCACACAGAAGCTTCTGTAGTGGAGGGAGGGGAGGGAGGACTCTGGCTTCTGTGTCCCTGCTGCCGGGATTAACCCTGTGTGTGCCTGCTTCCCCTGTTCTCTACACAGATAGATGTAAACAAGCAGTGACCTGTGTGTTACTATATCATGATGTTCTGGGGAGCTGTCACTATACTAATACTATACAGATCGGGGGAGCTTGTGAACAGTTCCATAGCCTGCTTTACAAAGTGCACATCCTGAATAACCCTTCACAGCTTCCCTGTTCTGTTCTGACAGGGTCTGTTTGTTGCTGGAGATGTGGAGAAGTATGCTAAGAAAGGGGTATAGGAACACTTGCTTTCCCCTCTGTTCTGCTATTAGCAATCACAAAACCTCTCCACACTCATAGATCAGCCCTAATACAGCTGATCAAATTTGCCTGCAGAAGATCTAGGAAAGGACACACAGGGTTAACTCTGGCAGCAATCCCCCTGCTGTATAGAAGTTAAGGAGGAGAGCTGCCTGTGTGCTGAGGGGAGGGGGGGGAAGAGAGGGAGGAGAAGAGGCAGAGAAGAAGCACGCCCCTGAATTCAAAAATCCTTTGCTTCTAAAAACATTGATGTGGGCTGAAAGCTTTTAATGAGACAACTCCTTTAAGGAGTTAAGTACAGAACACCACCAAATGGTCTACAGGAACAGCTACTCAAACCAACAGGGCTTTGCTTAGGGTTGGATGTGGGGGCGTGTCGAACCACAACCGTATGATTCTGAACATTTACAACTGTCAGACAACAAAACTGGCCGCATTACTGCTGGAACAGGCAGACCGAGTTAAAAGTGGTTTACCTGAGAAAGCGCTAAATCTATGACCCGCAGTAGAAGAGGTCCATGCATTCTGCCGCATTCTACACCACTTCAAAGCTATCTTGAACTGGCCTCTATGCGCCAACGCTCATACATGTCGCTCTAAATGTTCCTATGACGGAATCTGGCGCTGAAAAGGTCAGCGGCGTTTCCTCATTGGAAGTTCCTCGCGTCTAAGCGGAGAATTCTGAAGAGGAAATGATGCTGGATTTGTGAGGCAGATTTTCTATAATTCCCTATAATGGAAGTCACAGAAAACACCTCAAAGAATTGACATGTCAACTCTGTCATCGCTTCCAATAAGCTCCGAAAATGAGTAAAATCAGTGTTGTCTGAACGGCGACACCGATTGTACATGGGAATCAATGGGAGGCGTCAAAAGACGCAACGTGAATATACCTGGACTGCTGTGTCATACGTTTTCAGTATCCTAGATCTCCAAGCCCCCTTTCCCAACCCCTGGTTATCTCAGGCTGGGCAGAAGTAAAAGCATACTCCAGTGCATCCAGCACAGCTCAGGCAGTAGTGAGGGAGCGCTGCTTGTTTTACCCTTTTATACCATTGTTCCAGTGCTGAAGCTGCCAGTGGTGTTCCCTGGTCACCGCTCTTCCTGTTCTGCGACTGGCATGTGAACGCTGCTATCACATATTGGCTGCAGTGGTCACAAGCCGTTGCCTTGTGATCACCACTTGAGAATTGAGCGGCACATGAGCAGTGATGTCAAGGGAGAGCAACACTAAGTGGGCATCACAGCTGGCAGCTTCAGTGCCGGCACAGCGGGGAGTATGAAGGTGGACATGTATCTTTGTTTTATTACAGCTATAATCCATTTTTTACTATTAAGCTGGACAACTTTAACGCAGCCTCTTTGTTCTTTGGGGAAGTTTTAGGGGAGGAAAGGTATAAAAAAAGGACTTCTCAAATTCTGCTGCCAAATCTGCATGAAATCAGAACAAGGCTTAAGAAGGACCTGTTACTGTTTTGTCCCCATTGAAAAAGTATGGGGTTGTATCGTGTACTGCTGAATAATAATAGACCATGAAGGGAGGAGGGGGTTTAAACCCGCCCGCTAGAAAAACTGAAAATAATTTTTGTTTGTTAGTCAAACCCCTTACCCCCCCCGGCGATTTTTTCGGGAGAAAAGCACTTACCAAACCCCCTGAAGCCAAGAAGTTGGGCCCGGGAAGGGTTTTGGGCACTACAATTTTTTTGGAAATTTCCCCAAAAATGGTTAAATAGAAAACCCTCAGCCCTTTGGAAATGAACCCCGCTTTTTGGGCATAAAATTTGCTTTTGTCGCCACGAAACTCAGGGGCCATCATCACAAAACAAGAAAAAATCAAAACAGAATATGGGAAGTAAGGATCCAATTTAGTGCAACCCAAAAAAGGGGGAAAAAAAAAAAAAAAAAAGGGAAAAAAAACCCCTGTTATTTGCGGAGAACCCATGATGATGAAGATGAAAATCCAAGGGAAAAGAAGGAGATCTAATCAGCTTGTCCACGGGCTTTTTAACTTTATTTAAAAAAATCACATAGAGAAACTAGTTTCTTTACAATGAAAAAATTCAACGATCCGCAATGCACAAAAGCATTTGGTCAGGTAACTACCTCACTTTCAAACAAATTTTTAGGAAAACACTGCGCCCCCAACCACACCAGCACAGCATTCAGTTTCTAGGGGATCACCCGCGTGCTCTGTTTCAATAAAAATTTTTTTTTAAAACTAATTGGGCCCTTCAGCCCTGACTCCACCCCGGAGGCCCCGAGTGTCCCCCCCCCCCGGTCGGCGACCCCCCCCCCCCCAGAAACCTCCCCGCCGGAACCCCCACCCAAGATTTTCCAAACCCGGGAAACCCCCGCCCCACCCCGCGCGCGCCCAGACCTTCCCGCCCCGCGAAAACCCCCCCCCCCCCCCCCGCCCCAGACCTCCCAGCCCCACCCCCCCGGGCCCGCGCGCCACCCCAAAACCTCCACCCCGGAACCCCCCCCCGCCCGGGGCCCCGCGGCCCAAAACCTCCAGCCCCCGACCCCCCCACGCGGGGGCCCAGAAAAATCCCGCCGGGGACCACTGCTGGATGAAAGGGAAATTAAAACAATTTTACCCGAGTGATCGGTGGGGGGAAACGGGGGGACACCCGGGGTTCGGCGGGGCCCGGATTTTCGGTTACTAGGAAGGGTTTAAAAAAATTGTAGCAACTCCCCACTGGGAAACACTGTTGGGGTTTTCCCCACTTCCATCTTTTTTTCTCCCGGGAAAGGGCAATGGGGGCCCCTATGCAGGGCCCCCATGTGGGGACCGGCCTGCCTGTCTGGGTTTTTAGGGTGAAAATAAAAATTCACAGGGCTCATTACTGAATGGCAAGAGATTTGTTACACAACGTCCTTGCCCCATCCCTATAGTTACAACCCCTGGCTTTTCAAAAACCCGTGACCCCTATGGCTATGCTTTTTCTGGCAAAGTAAAAAAAGAATTTAAAAAGGAAATTTTCATTTTCTGTACTTTTGGGTTTTCCCGGGGCCGGGGTTTTGTGTGAAAAACTGCAGGGGTTTTTTTTTGTATTTCAGCCGGCCCAGTACAGAGAAAAAGGGGGGAACCTGGGCCGGGAAAAAGGGAAAATGTTTATATTCCGCCAGTTTGCGGATCTTCCCAAAATCCAACCCCAAACCCGTTTCCCCCGGAGACCAAACCTAACTGCGTCCACACAGCGGGATTTCAAAAAACCGGCCGGATTTTTTGATTAAAAACCCCCGGGGTTTTTATTTTGACAATTTTTTCCCTGGGTTTTTGGGGGGCGGGTTTTTTTGTCCATGGTTTCTGCATTCGCCCGTCCCCCTTAACCACTGGTATATAGATCTTCTGCCCACAAACCGGAAAGGAAAAATGAACAGGGTTTTAATTTTTTTGGTTTCCCCCGGCGCTGGGAAACAAAACTTCTGCAGGAAAAAACCGTTTTAAGGGGGCTGCTTTCACGGATTTTCCCACTTTGGGTCGGGCCCAAAGGCAAAGG
>JAODAL010068986.1:0-16563 GCA_025379985.1 Phyllomedusa bahiana
ATTGTGGTGAAAACCTTGGCCGCTCCAGGAACCTCTTTTGTGTTTTTTGTTACCCCATGTGATCAGGCACACTCAAAAACCCTCACAGTTTTAAGTGCGCTCTGAAATCTCTTCTTAGAAACATGCCTACCAAGTCCCAAATTTGTTACCCCCCAAAATTTATGTCACACATTTGTCACTTCCTGCACTTGGCACCCACGGGGCATTACCTATAATAGGTGTATGGCTGGGATGGCAGGTTTATCCATTTTTCATGTATACTACCCCAATTTTATGTAACAGGGCTGGACCATTGTAAACCAAAGCATTTTGTTACCCTTTGTTTCCCCCATACATCCAAATAGTTTGGGGTTTGAAATTTTGGGGCCCCCCTGTCCAACCCAATTTAACATTTTTCCAAATGTCAATTTTTTATCGCCCAACATTTTTGGGGGAGCAGAAGGTTGGGCAGCCCGCCTAATCAATAGTATGGGTGTCACTAAAGGTTGTAAGCCAGCTGGTGTATGCACTATCTTTTTTTTTAAGGGCCCCTTCTTACGCCTTTTTTTAAATTAAATTGTAAACCACAACCACACCCCCTCTGCAATTAGAGATGTGAGTTTTTGTTTTATTTGGTATTTTTGCTTTTTGTGCAATCCCCCCCCGCATTAACTGGGCTTTTTGCATGCTGGTGGAACAGGTTTAAAAAAATTGCAGTTTTTTATCATAAAAATTTTCCCTGAGCGGGGGGGTATGGAGCTGTGCTCAGAAATTTTAGCTGCACCTTTTTTTTTTCCCCAGGTAGCATTAGGCAGAGTGACTGCTTCTGGGTTCAGTCTAGTACAGCCATTGAGCTGTGATTATTGCCCAAATAATTGCAGTGTTCTTTGGTTCGCGTCTGACGGCAACCTGGCTCTTCCCAATACCTGGTGCATTATGTTCTGGGGTAATTTTGACACAGGGTTAGTGTCAGCCTTGGGTTGGAAAAAACCACTGCGGGCTGACACCAAGCCCAGGTGCCGGTAATAGAGAGGCATCTGTCAGATACCTCCATTACTAATTCTGAAATTACACTGAATCAAATCTGTCACTGTAAAAACTCAATGCATTTTTATTACTATTTGTCGTAGTTTTGCATGCAATCTTTATAGCATTTATTGCATGTTTCACCTGTAAAAAAACCAAAAAGCTAAAAACCACATTTTTTCAGGCTGTGTTTGTGATGTGTTGTGAATATACTGTTAGGGATATGCATTAAGGGTTTCATGTATGAAAACTTTAGGTTAAGACTTTTTTTTGTTTGTATACCAAACCCAAAATAAAAGCACCCATTTTTTTCATATAGTGCTCTGAAAAAAAAAGGGGAAATTTTAAAAATTTTTTAAAATGTGGCCCTAAAAAACATGTGCACTACCTTGAAATTTTAAAAAGAATGTAAATACGGAAAGGAGGGAAATAAGGGGGAAAGCCGGAAACACTTACGAAGCTGGGCGGGAGCAATATAAAAACTCTTGGGCCTTTTTCCCCACTGAGAGTAATTTCGCTTAAATACTCCCCTAAAACCGAAAGAAAATCATCCCACTGACTAATAGAAAATAGCATTGAGTTTCATAAAATTTTATTTTGTCGTCAGCTTTTTAAAAGAAAAAAAAACTTAAACAGTTTTGTTTCTTTCCCTTTTTGTTCCCCTGAAAAAATTTTCTTTTTTTTTTGGGTCATGGGAGGCTTTAAAAACCCCCCTGTAAGATGTGTCAAAAAATGTTTGTATGTGATTTTGGAAGTATCCAAAACCACATGGAAATGACTGTAAATCCATTGGAAAAAATGATCAAAATACACTTGAGATACTAATTTAAAACCACAATGTCTGACATGGTTTTCAACTATAGCATCCAAAACATAAATTTTACTTGTCGTCTGAATGTGCCCTATAATTCTGTTCTTCCAAGAAGTAGAAAAGAGCAAAATTAATAGGCCTCAATTCTCAAAAGTGCGTATGCGCCGTAAATAGTGTGCATGTCACTTTCTCCCCACGCGGCGGATTCGCCGAGCGGGGAGGAGCGACGGAATCCCCCAGTTCTCCCTAGAACTGTGGATTACCGTAATGACAGGGACGGATTGGGAGCCGTACTGCAGCGCAAATCCAGCGCACAGTACGGCTCCAATCCGCGGCAAAATAAGCTGTGTGAACATGGCCTTACTGTTAGATTTCATAAGTGAGGCCCACTGTGTCCAAGATACTCCATGTTCTGGAAGTATTGATATGTGATACCAAATAACATAAATTCCTTTTACAGCATGACTCCTATTCAGTTCATAAAATGTTTTTATAGAACTTCCCAAAACCATTTTTCACTTTGACTGTATCCTTTTTTTAATTTTAACAAAGGCCATCCTACCCAAAAATTGCATGGGGGGGGGGTAAAGAAGTTTCTCCCCTCCCCTCCCTTAACATGTTACACCACGATGTGATAAAGTGCATCATTATCAACCAGGATATAGAAAAAGCTTTAACACAATGTTAAATGTATAAAAATACAAAAAATAGTCAACAGAAAACCAAATAACACTGCTGCACAAAGCCATAATCCCAAGACTATTATCAATGTTTTACTAAGACCAAATGTCACCGGCACATAGTTACTGAATAATACTGCCCCACCATGACCACATATAATCACAACATAGTGACCGAATAATACTTCCACACCATGAACAATTCCCCCCACATAAAACTGAATAATCCCTCAACCATAACCCACATTCACTACCCCATTACTAAAATTATACCACCAAACCCATGACCCATATCCCACCACATAGTAACTGAATAAACCCCAAACCCATTACTGAATAAACATTATACACGCCCAATATTACTGCCATACATTGACCTTGGGTGGTGATACAGTTTTATGGGCTCTCCAGACATTTAAGTGATTACAGTAAAGTTAACCCGGGGGACTACAAAAGATGTTCTAAGTTTTCTCTTTTTTGATAGTTGTTCTCTTTCTCTTTTTCTACTCCATCTGTCCCAGGCCACCATGTTGGCTTCTCCCAGTCACGACTCTGCACTGTGGATTTTACAAAATAAACATCTTAGACACCTCATTTTTCCAGCACTTCCCCCCAATTCCCTTTTATAAAAAAACTCCCACTAAAAAGCCCCAAATAAAAAAATGACTTGTCACAGTTAACCTTGTGGTCCTGCCTTGGACTGTCAGGGGTTTCCGTCCCCGCCATGTTCTGCTGGGCTCCCTTGCAGGGTCCCGGCAGTCTATGTTCTGCTGCTATTTGCCTGTCCTGTTCTCTTGTTTTGCGGGTCTTTACGTGCTTGTGCCTCCTGGGGCACGCTCGGGAGCTTCCCCCCTTTATGGGTCCTCTGTTTTGTTAACTTTTCCTCTTGCCCTGTGACCCGGCTATAAGGGGGAAAGTTTTCCTGTTTTTTTTTTTACTAGGTCAGTCCATTTTTGTGTTGTACCTCTTTCGAGCATTTGTCCATTTAGCTCCTGAGTTCTAGGGGCATCCGTACTTAACCCCTGAGTGCGTTCATTCCCTGCACCCCATCAGAGCTCCTACCACCTGTTGTTGTTTTTCTTTGTTTTTGGGAAACCCCGCTAGTACCTGCGTACCTGCCATTATCCTTGCCCCATACCTCGTGTATCCTCCTTGCCCCCTTTTTGATAGTTTATTCTGCTGTACCCCTGCGCATACGTTTTCCTCGTTCTGTCTACCCCGCTTCGGGGCCCGGAGTTTGCCCTCCCACCTCAGCACCCACAACAGGTAGCCATGTCAGGGGGTAGCGACCTGGGGTTCACCACAGCAAAGTCCGCCTGTTTTGGACGGGGCTTCGGTGAAGACCGGGGGCCCTTAATCCTTCCCTGGCATGGGGTCCCCATCTCCACCTCGCTTGCGGTGATCACAGTGGATCCACACCTGGTTACCAGCGATCGGCACGTCAAGGTATGCGGTTACCGCCGGATCGTGACAGAATGGACTGACCATGCCCCATTGTTTACAGACTCTTTTTGTCTCTGACATAAAATGCCGAAACGGGTATGGGGGGTCCCCTTTTTGACCAATTTTAGGGCTGGTTTTGTATTAAAAAAAAGGGAAAACTTAAATACCCCAAGATAGTATGTAGTTACAACCCAAACTAGGTAGGCAGATAGGGAAATCCCCATGTAGGTAGGCAGTCATCAATTATGTAGGTGTATAGTGCCCTATTAGGTAGGTAGACCTATAATTCCCCCAATAGTTTGGTATCTAGGTTCCCTATTAATTAGATAGGTATTTATATAAGCCTCCCCAATATAGGTCCATAGTATGTAGTTATATAAATCCCCTGTAGGTAGGTGAGTAGGTAGGGCTTTTGTACAGTAGATAGTAGGAATATAGACCCCCTCCAGTCAGTAGGTAGGTATAGAGGCCCCCCAGTAAGTATGTATATAGGTGGATAAATAAGACCCCTGTAGGTAGATATAGCCCTTCTGTAGCTAGGTATATACCACCTGTAGTTATATATATATGGCCCTTGGAGTTAGTTATAGGCCCCCTGTAGGTAGATATATATGCACCCTCTATGTACAGATATGCACCCTGTAGGTAGGTAGATATATATGACTCCTGTAGGTACAGATATACTTTAAATGCTCTCTGTAGGTACAGATATATGCCCAGCATTGGACTGACCCACCAGAGCATCGGAGAATCCTCCGGTGGGCCCCGAGTCCGACACAAGTAACATCCGCCTCTACTGTGTGTCGGCAGTGCGGTAAGTGCACTCACTCTCCGGGTTATGAATTAACACGGCAAGAGCAGTGCTTAAAGTGGTTGTGTGAGAAACCCCCAAAAATAAGAACATATAGTGCAGTAATAGTAAAGATAAGCAGTAACTATTTGTCGCAATTCAGTGTGTGAACTACTTACAATCGCTGTTATATCGCATATTATAGCTTTGCTGGATCTTTCTCCTCACTAGGCTAGTGGGCGGAGCTACAGTTGCTAGGCGCGCTCTCTAAAAACTACATTGCCCACAACAACCTAATTCCTCCCAGCTGAGCTATAGATTCGATCTACTATATCCACACCAAATATATATATTTAATATATATAATATATATATAATATATATATATATATATATATATATATATATATATATATATTATATAATATATAAATATGTGTGCCCCAGCCCGTAGCCTCCTTTCTACTTTGCAGAGCCGTCCTTCTTACTGCACAACACATTCTCAGTTATGTCAGTCAGCATAACCAGGAAGTGAGTCAGAGTCTGTACTACTTCCTGGAGGACAGGTTTCTGCAGAGGAAGTAGCCCAGTGGCCATTTTGTTCTGCTATAATGATTATCATCTAGACAAAATAAGCAGACTTTTCTAATCAAATATATTTAGGAATTTTTTTCATTAAGACATGAAGTTTATGTATTTAGTTTTCTTATTTTCCTGGAGAAAACCTTTAAGTAATCCTGTGAGGATGCAGCACCCGCAGGAGGGCTCTCTCCTGCAGCTGCATCTTCTATTTCGAACAGCCCGGAACGCACTAAACAAAATCCTCAGTCGATGCTAAAAAAAGTTCACTGCCCCACACAGTGTTACAACGTGGAGGAGGGAGGAGGAAGAATCACTCTCAGCCGGCTACAGTGTTGTTTAGGATTGCTGTGAGCCAGCTGTTACAGTGCAAGACATAAGAAAGCAGAAAGAGAGTGGAGTGGGCGGGAGAAAAAAATCTTCTCAGCTCCTACCCTCTGCTTTAGAGCACCGTTTGTAAGGATCGTGTCCCCAGCTGTCAGAAGTAAGGGTAAAGCAGCCAGAGAATGGAGGGGAAGGGGGAGTTGTCTCTATTACCTTCTGCCTCATCAGCAACACATCAAAAGATGCCTTCCCTATTAATCTCCCAGGGGAGTAAAACTAAAGCTAACACGGGTTTTTGGTTTTGAATTCACCAAAACAGTGCTAGCTTTTTTATTCAGCACTGCCTTCTCGTTTTTCACCGGTTGCTTGTCGCCACCCAAAAACAAAAAGGGGAAAGAAAACATATATGATCCCGTAATGTGAATCAGAAAACTAAAATTACTGGGCTTTTTTTATTATAAAGAGGGGTGTGTGGGAAAAGGGGTACATGCTGTTTGGCGGGCTCTGGGAGCCAGTGTAATCTGTAAGGGTCTGTTCACAAGGCATCTTGCAGTGTGTAATGTATGCCTGCAAAAACCCAATTTTTAGAAGTAGCAGGACGGGCCCCATTAATTTTACTATCCCCAAGCATAAACCGGGAAGAAATGAATGCCCTTCTTTCCCCCGGCGCAAATCCCACGGGGAAGAAGAGGGAAAACATGCGCTATGTTTAGGGTATTAAAGCCGTTTTTTTGGGTTTTTGCAGTCAATTACCCCCGGGAATATGTCTGCAAGACCCTCATTTTAAACTACCCCAACAACTATAACTTGGTGTCCTAAGATCTGGTTATATTAAATTTATGTCCAGTTTAGGGGTCTTGGTCATAGGTTTCCTTCAGAAAACTTGAAAAAAGTATCTCTCTCAACTTATCACATCTATAGGAATCTATAAGTGAAATGTGATTTTGTCTAACTTCAGAAAATAGAGCAAGCGTAGTCCAAAAGAAACCATATAAACCCTATAAATTCCTATGTATGCATAATGGTAAATGTTGGGATACTATTTTCAAGTACTCTTACGGACACCAATACTGGACAGGCCCCTGAACTGGACCAAAATGTTATATGAACAGGGACTTATTCAAATTTTACTGCAATGACTTTAGAGGAAAACACAGCTGTGTTTTCCTCTAAATATGAAGGTTTAACACTTTCATGACAGCCATTCATAATAATAATATGTCTATGGGGGAATGTATTTACCTTCTGGGCAGTATACGGCTACAGGGGGCATATATATATACCCACAGGGGGCAGTATATGGCTACTGGGGGCATGTATATACCTACATGGGGCAGTATATTATTATTATTATTATTTGTTTTAAAGTGCCATTAATTCCATGGCGCTGTATATTCAAAGGGGGTTTACATACATAACATATGTCGAACAAGTACAATGATAATGATGAATGACTTACAACTGGCACAGAGGGAGAGAGGGCCCTGCCTGTGAGGGTTTACAATCTGCAATGGATGGGGAAAGAGCCAGAAAGTGAGGGTCAGATGTGTTTGTGGGGTAGGCAGACGTGTTTGTGGAGTAGCACAGTGGCAGTGGGGTTATTGTAGGTTATAGGCAATCCTGAAGAGGTGGGTTTTCAGGCTGCTTTTGTAGCTGGTGAAGGTGGAGGAGAGTCTGATGTGTTGGGGCAGTGAGTTCCAGAGAATAGGGGAAGCACAAGAGACGTCTTGGAGACGGTTATGTGAGATACTGACAAGAGGAAAGCAGAGGAGAAGGTCCGGTGAGGAGCCGAGAATGTATGAGGGGAGATATTTGGAGATTAAGGCAGAGATATATGGAGGAGAGAGGTTATGGAGAGGCCTGTACCTGGACCCAGGACTGACCCCTGAGAGACAACAACAGAGAGAGGGCAAGAGGAGGAGGTAGTACAAGATTGAGAAATGCTGAATGTCCGATCAGTGAGGTATGAGCAGATCAAGGAAAGGGCTAAATCCGTGATGCTGAGGGATTAGAGGATTTGTAGCAGTAGAGAACGGTCGACAGTATCAAAGGCAGATGACAGGTCTAGAAGGAGAAGGACAGAGTAATGGCGTGAGGATTTAGCAGTTGCTAGGTCATTGGTGACCTTGGTTAGGGCAGTTTAGCTAGAGTGGCGAGGTTGGAAACCAGATTGCAGTGAGTCAAGAAGAGATTTGAAGGAGAGGTGGGAGGACAGTTGAAGATAGGCATGCTGCTCGATAAGTTTGGAGGCAAAAGGAAGCAGTGAGATAGGGCGATAGTTGGACAGAGAGGAGGGATCAAGAGATTTTTTTTAAGGATGGGTGTGATGGTAGCATGTTTAAAGGAGGAAGGGAAGATGCCAAAGGTTAGTGATAGATTGAAAAGGTGGGTGAGGGTTGAGATGATAGCAGCACTAAGGTCTGGGATGAAGTGGGATGGCAGTCAAGATTGCAGGTAGTGAGGTTGGATTTGGAGAGTACAGATGAAAGGTTATCGTGAGTAACAGTGGGGAAGCAGGTCAAGAGGGAAGAGCATTGTGCAAATATAGAGATGATAGGATATGAGAGTGGTGAAGTAATCCTGTTTAACTAGGGTGAGTACAGATTTAAATGTGTGAAGTGATTTTTTTGTACGCGACAAAGTCATTGACGGAGCGGATTTTCTTCCAGCGTTGTTCAGCAAGCTACAGAGGGCTTGTATATACCTACAGGTTCTCTATATACCTACAGGAGGCACTATATACCTACAGGGGATATCTATACCTACAGGGAGCATATATAGCATATATATCTACAGTGGGCATGTATACCTACCATGGGCTGTATACCTACAGCGGCATCTATATTCTTACAGGGGGCATGTACACACCTTCAGGGAGCATATATACCTACAGGGGACTGTATATACATACAGGGGGTCTACCTACTAATAGGTGCTCTAACAGGTTTTCATACTTAACTACCAGGGGCCTTTATATCTACCTACCAGAAGCCTATATACCTATTTAGGATAGGGTAATTCTATCTACCTACCTAGTTTTGGGGGGTGTCTACTTACTATATTGGGCATTTACTTACCTACAGTACTATATGGGGACAAAAAGGAAGATGAATATTTCGTGCACAAACGGGAGCACTTTTACTGTGTGGGGCACAAAAGGGTCATTGTTACCATTTGGGGCACTATAGATGGGGAGTTTGTATAGAGGTGGGAAATGGTAGGGAAATGCTGGAAAAATGAGGATTCTAAGATGTCTGTTTCTTGAAGTCTGCAGAGACGAGTCATGACAATCTTGACCAAACAGAGAATAAAAGGGAGAATAAATAACTCGTCAGTGAAGTGAACGACTCATCAGAGAAGTCTGTTGAGTCGCATATAAATTTACTGTTATCACTTATATGTGGGCAGAACGCATGCTTAAAACTGGTAGTATAATGATTTATATTCAGTAATGGTATGGTGTATTATTCAGTCGCTATGTGGTCATGATATGTGGTGGTATTATTCAGTCAGTATGTGGTCTGGTATGATTTTAAAAGAGAAAACACAGTAGTTGGACAATAAATGGCTTCACCCAACCATTAACCATGAGTGGAAAAAAGTTTTTGTGTTATCCTTCATATTCTCTCAAAAAAGGCCATGAAAGCAAAAATTCTATCGGGATTTGTAAACTTTTGAGCACAACTGTATACTGTAATATCTATCTATCTATCTATCTATCTATCTATCTATCTATCTATAAATATATTATGGGCGACATATATGATTTTTGGCGCCATGTTTTTTTGCTCCTGTATCTATGAACCTATGTACCTGTTCTACTGCAGGTCATACATTTAGTGCTTTCTAGCTACAAAGTGACCATTCTGGCTCAATTCCAGCAATAATGCTCCTGGACTTGTCATACTAAAGCTATAAATGTGTAGCTGCATACGGTTGTGGTGCGACATGCCTCCAGCACACCCCCCAATCTCAGGCGCATTACAATTTGCCTCGGGCACATTGTAATGTGTATTATACTGGCATGCATCTGTTTAAAAATAGAGCAAACGGGGCTAGTCTTCGGGCTGAAAAGCCGCCAGATTTCTGGCGCAGCCCCGTTCATACATGTCACCCTATATGTTTACTACCAGGTGTCGTGCTGCAATTATGTGAGGGAGACTCAGAAGCCACAGCGCCCCATCTTGATTTCAGGTTAGTGTGATGATGTCATCACCCCAGTCTGTATAAGTTAAAGCAAGACCAGTCAGGACTCTGACACAAGGAGACACAGTGGACCCCTAAAATATACTTCTCTGGTACACCCTAGGCACCCCAGTCCAACACTATATATGCTCTCTGTAGGTATAGATATATGCCCACTGTGGATAGATAACTGCCCTCTGTAGGTAGGTATTTTTCGTCTGTAGGTAGGTATTTGCCTCCTATAGGTAGATATATGCCCCCTTTAGGTAGTTATACACCCCTTATAGGTAGATATATACCCCCTGGAGGTAGGCATTTCCCCCCTGTAGGTAGGTGTATGCCTCTTGTAGGTCATTATATCAAACTACCAATCTGGGCAATTTACCTACCTACCTGAGGGAAATCTACCTATCTGGGTGTAATTTATCTACCTATCTGGGTAAATTTACCTACCTACCTGGTGGAAAACTAATTATCTGGGGGGAAATTTATCTACTACTTATTTGGGGGGAAAACTATCTATCTGGGGGCAATTTACCTACTTACTTGGGGGAAATCTACCTATCTGAGAACAAACTACCAACCTGGGGGCAATCTACCTACCTACCTGGGGGCAATCTACCTACCTACTTGGGGGAAATTTACCTACCTATCTGGGGGAAAACGACCTATCTGGAGGCAATTTACCTACCCACCTGTGGCAAACTGTCTATCTGTGGGCAATTTACCTACTTGCTTGGGGGCAAACTACCTATCTGGGGCAATTTATCTACCATCTGGGGGCAAACTACCTATCTGGGGCAATTTACCTACCTGTCTGGGGGCAAACCAGCTATCTGGGGGCAAACTGTCTAGGGGCAATTTGCCTACTTACTTGGAGGCAATTTTCCGATCTGGGGGCAATTTACCTACCTATCTGGAGACAATCTACTTACCTACCATGGACCTACCTACTGCCTGCCTATCTGCACACCTACCTATGGGCAATCTACCTATCTATCTGGAGCCTAACTAAGGCCTGCCTTCCCACCTAGGGCCAATTTACATACCTATGGCCTAACTACCTACCTGGGGCCAATCTACTACCTAAATACCTGTGGTCTAACTGCTGCCTACCTAACTGGAGATTATCTTCTGCCTACCTACACGGGGACTTCAAACCTACCTATCTTAGGGCCTACCTACCTAGGGTCTACCAACCTACCTACCTTGGTCCTATCCACCAACCTCTTTGGGGCCAACCTATCTACCAAGGGTCTACCTACCTACCTGGGGTTTTTTGTTTGGTCACCCCAAGGCTGACACCAAGCCCCAGCACTAGTCATATAGAGGCGTCTGTCAAGCACCTCTATTACTAACACTGGAAATAAAGGGTAAAAAACAAACTGACACAGCACAAATATACTCTCCCCGACAGCTGCCCTCCACAACTGTTTTATCAAAGAAAAGGATCAAACGCTGGTTGAAATAAATCTATCATAGTCCAAGGGGGAAATCTGTAGAAAAAACAGAAACACTACTAAAAGAAAAAAGCATGACAATACTGAACTCCATACCCTGCACCACTGAGAGATCATGTCTGCGACTGATCTGGGAAGGGGAAAGAGTTCGGACCATACAATATGATTCTAAAGGGGTACAGGCCAGAGCTGTAGCACAATTACCAGGGGGTTAGTCCTCTGTTTCTCTGAGACTGGGCCTCTAAGTTATGGCCTGCTACTGCTCTCCCACCCCTGGGAAGTTTATAAAGAGGTGCTGGAAAAGTGAAGATTCTACAATATTTGTGCCCAAAACTGCAGGAACGAGTTTTGGCTGGGAGAAGTTAGCATGGAGGTTTGGACCGATGGAGAAGAAAAGGGAACGTGAATGACTCATCAGAGAAATGTCACCTATGAGTCACTAAATATAGAGGAACTGTGATCACTTATATGCGTGTAAAATGTAATGGTTTATAATCAGTACTGATGTGACAGTATTATTCAGTCACTATATGTTAGTGATATGTGGTCATGGTGTGGTGGTATTATTTAGTCACTATACGTTAGTGATATGTGGTCATGATGTGTTGGTATTATTCGATCACTATGTGGTGGTCATGTATGGTGGTATTTTTCAGTCACTATGTGACGGTGATATGTGGTCATGTTGTGGCGGTATTATTCAGTTACTATGTGGTGGTGATATTTGGTCATGTTGTGGTGGTATTATTCAGTCATTATGTGGTCGTGGTGTGGAGGTATTATTCAGTCGCTGTTGTGGTATTTGGTTTTACTAGAATTATTGGTAATATTGGACTTGGGATTCTGGTTTTGTGAAGTTATTTGGTAACCCTATTTAGTGGTTTTATACTAAACTTTACCATACTATACTATACTATACTATACTATACTATACTATACTATATAGTACTTTGTGTTATAGCTTTTGATTATATTTTTATTTATATAAAATGTATAATTCGGGGAGTGGGACTCGTATCTTTAGACCTTTTATGTTTATTACCAGTGTCCTGCTGCTATTAGGTGAGGAGACTTAAAAACCCCAGCGCCCCATCTTGATTACAGATTAGAGTTATGATGTTATCACATTGGTCTGCATAAATTTAAGTGAGACTAGGTGGGGCACTTTACAGATGGCAGAGACAGCGAGGCAAAGTGAGCCCCTAAAATCAACTCCTCTGGTGGGCCCTAGGCACCTCAGTCTGACACTGACTGTAACCCTAACCCAAAGTTTGAGTTTGGTGCTTTTACCAGTTTGTGTGGGTTTACTTAGCAGCCTTCAGGTGTAACGTCACTACCAATCTGATGTCACATTAGTGAAATGTGATTTCAGACTGAAAATGAAGCTAGATGGAGAGTGCTGCCAGACCACAAGCAGCATGGAGTGGTAAATTAATCCTTATGAAACAGTTAAAAACCCTAACTCCAACTTTGGGTTAGGATTATAGTTACTGTTAATTTTTTGGTTATTTACAACAAAATTAATTTATGCTGACCCTAATCAAATTGTTCAGATTCGGGTTGAATTTGATCTGAATACAAAATGTGACACTCTTCCTGCCTTTTGTCTTTATTATGGCCACAAGAACTTCTGCAGTTGTACTAAACTAGACTTAGATCACTGTGTGATCCTATCAAGTGGATGATTTAATGTACATCTTTAAAATCTGTGCTATCATTACCTCCTCATCAAGCTCATCAGATATTGGGCGACATGGATGAACGGGCTTTTCGCCTGTTTTTAGGAGTAAACTGCGCCTCCCGGCCCGAATCCCCCCGTGGGACGCAGGGATGCGATGTTAGGCGCAGCCTTCGCCACTTTCAGCTGCGCCCCGCATGAAGGGGCGGGCAATGGGCGCGGTGTGGGCGCGGGCTAGGCATTCCGGGGCGGGACGCGGCGCGCTTGACAACCCAGAGGCATGTACGATGGCGGCTCGCCAAAGCGCGGCGCAATGTAGCGCTCGGCAGATCCGACAGTCAGACCTAGTTTATTTTGGTCTAAATGCTCCGGCGGTGGCGAAGTGAAGCAAGAATGGAACATGCGAGAAAGCATACAGAAGATCGCAAGAGAAATCTCGGCGCTCTGCTCCGTGCAGCATGGAGTATGATTGCAAAAAAAATCGCCTTTATAAAGGCGGAAAACATTGTCAGAAAAGAGCTCAACCTCAAAAATAAAAAATATTTAATAAAAAATCACTTTCCAAAAATCTAGAACGGCGCAATATCAAGAATTAGGATATTGGAAATTGCCGGGAAATACAGTAATTCAAATTCTGAAAGCTATTCTCATTGGTCGGCATAAACTAGAAAATCAGAATAGGAGCGACAGTGAACCATTAAAACCTATGGAGAACTATTGACCAATCAGAATCAAAGGCGGGACAGTTCAAAATACAGTAAAAATGCAGAAAAGAGCTGATTGGCTGAGCTAGCGGGGCTTGGCTATCTCGGCCAATCAGAATAGGAGCGACAGGGACCCATTATAACCTATGGAGAAGTTTGAACCAATCAAAATCATAGGCGGGACAGTTCAAAATACAGTAAAAATGTAGAAAAGAGCTGATTGGCTGAGCTAGCGGTGGCTTGGCTATCCCAGCCAATCAGAACGTGAGCTACTTCTCCCATTGTAGTCTATGGAGAGATGGGCGCAATGCAATCTCGGCTCTCAGCGCCGTGCGGCATGGAGTATGAATAAAAAAAAACATTTTCATTAGTTGTAAATATTCTCTGAAAAAGAGCTGAAACCTTCTATAAACATAAATCAGTTAAATCCCGAACAACGCGTTTGTCGCCGAGACCGGCGCTACATCAGGAATTGCAATAGAGAGAATTGCCGGGAAATACAGTAATTCAAATTCTGTAAGCTATTCTCATTGGTTGGCATAAACCAGCCAATCAGAATAGGAGCGACAAAGACCCATTCTAACCTATGGAGGAGAATTGACCAATCAGAATAGGAGCGACAAAGACCCATTATAAGCTATGGAGGAGAATTGACCAATCAGAATAGGAGCGACAAAGACCCATTATATCCTATGGAGAAGTTTTGACCAATCCAAATCAAAGGCGGGACAGTTCAAAATACAGTAAAAATACAGAAAAGAGCTGATTGACTGAGCTAGCGGTGGCTTACCTATCCCAGCCAATCAGAGCGCGAGCTACTTCTCCCATTGTAGTCTATGGAGAGATGGGCGCAATGCAATCTCGGCGCTCAGCGCCGTGCGGCATGGAGTATGAATGAAAAACTTATTTTTATTAAGTGTAAATCATTATCAGATAAAGAGCTGAAACCTTCTCTAAAAATAAATCAGTTAAATCCCTAACAACGCGTTTGTCGCCGAAACCGGCGCTACATAAGGAATTGCAATAGAGAGACTTGCCGGGAAATACAGTAATTCAAATTGTTTAAGCTCTTCTCATTGGTCGCCATTAACCACCCAAACAGAATAGGAGCGACAGTGGCCCATTCTAACATATGGAGGAGAATTTACCAATCAGAATAGGAGCGACAGTGGCCCATTCTAAACTATGGAGGATAATTGACCAATCAGAATAGGAGCGACAGTGGCCCATTCTAACCTATGGAGAAAAATTGACCAATCATATTCAAAGGCGGGACAGTTCAAAAGACAGTAAAAAGGCAGAAAAGAGCTGATTGGTTGAAGCGGCGGGGGCTCGTCTAGCTCAACCAATCAGAGCGCGAGCTACTTTCTCATAGAGTTCTATGGGAAAAGAAATGCAGAGCGAGCTCTGTTTGTGATTGGCTAAGTTAAAAGAGGCACGGTTATTTGGACCAATGGGAGAGCGAGCGACGCTTCTATGGGTTTTCTAATGCAATCTGAAATAAAAATGTACATAACCGAAATCAAATGATAAGACTACAGAAGTTGTCCCGATGTGTATATAAAATGAATATTAATATGGGGGTAACGAAAAAAAAATATTACATCAATAAAATCAGGTTTATTTCTTTATTTTCGTTACACCCATACTATTGATCCTTGGCTAACGAAAATAAAGAAATAAACCTGATTTTATTGAATTAATATTTTTTGATATTTACCCCCATATTATTATTCATTTTATATACACATCGGGACAACTTCGGCAGTATTATCATTTGATTTCGGCCATGTACAGTTTTATTTCAGATTGCATTAGAAAACCCATAGGAGCGTCGCTCGCTCTCCCATTGGTCCAAATAACCGCGCCTCTTTTAACTTAGCCAATCACAAACAGAGCTCGCTCTGCATTTCTTTTCCCATAGAACTCTATGAGAAAGTAGCTCGCGCTCTGATTGGCTAAGCTGGACGAGCCCCCGCCGCTTCAACCAATCAGCTCTTTTCTGCCTTTTTACTGTCTTTTGAACTGTCCCGCCTTTGAATATGATTGGTCAATTTTTCTCCATAGGTTAGAATGGGCCACTGTCGCTCCTATTCTGATTGGTCAATTCTCCTCCACAGGTTAGAATGGGCCACTGTCGCTCCTATTCTGATTGGCTGGTTTATGGCGACCAATAAGAAGAGCTTAAACAATTTGAATTCACTTTTAGGAGGCACCCATCTCGCCCGGCGGTAGCCACAGCCTTGGACGCGTTCCTGCAGAGAGCGCAGCCGGCCGCCGCGCTTCCGTCTGTCCCGGCGCCATTGTCACGTGGCCAGCTTCCTGCCGCGAGTGCGGCAGCGGGAACCTCAGCTCAAGCGAGCCTGAACGCAGGTCCCCTCCTCACTCCTCACAGACCGGGGACGAGAGCCTTCACCGCAGCGTTGGGACCGCTCGGAGCTGCAGCAGGTACCGCTTTCTGGCCCCGGCCTGC
Source organism: Phyllomedusa bahiana (assembly GCA_025379985.1). Taxonomy (NCBI): domain Eukaryota; kingdom Metazoa; phylum Chordata; class Amphibia; order Anura; family Hylidae; genus Phyllomedusa; species Phyllomedusa bahiana. The sequence continues at coordinate 16,133 of JAODAL010068986.1, forward strand.
CTTCCTCCCTCTTGGAAGTGCCCCTGCACCAGTCTCTGCCCTCACAGCCCCCCCGCCCGTGCTCGTACGCGGCCATGGCTGCGTCTGGGGCATCACAAGCCAAATCCCCAGGGGCACAGCAGGCTCCAATGACCGTCTCCCAGGCCTCAGTAGCTCCCTCAGGCCTCTCCCTCAGCAAACATGGGGACCCAGGGGAAGGTGGGAGCCATGAATCTCCACTGCATTCCACCAATATGGACTCTGGCAGTGGCCCTTTGTCCTGGCAGGGCTCCCCTGCATTCTCTCCTGCCCCTTACAGCCTGGAGCTTTCCCAACCCCCGCCGTGGGCAGAGATGATCCATCATCTTCCTACCAGAGAGGAGCTGAAACTCCTTCTGACTGAAATTATAAATCCAAAAAGGAGGGGAAATAATGTCTCAGACAAGATATTA